>PVKV010004847.1:47803-83818 GCA_004027835.1 Alouatta palliata | reverse complement strand
GGCTGGTCTGGAACTCCTGACCTCAAGTGATCCACCTCCTCGGCCTCCCAAAGTGCTGGGACAATAGGCATGAGCCATCATGCCCTGCCTTGTTTTCTTCTTTCTTGTAGTTTGGAAATTCCCTTTCCTGGGTGGAAGCAATGGCTTAGAGGGCACAGGGTGGAATGAGAAGCCCAGATTGCAGCAGGTGCCCCAGTGAGTTTATCCCACGTGGACAAAGATAGAGCCTTGTGGAAAAGCATGCGGATCCCGGGGCATTCTCCCCTTTGCCCACACATTGTGAAGCATCTGCGCCTCCCACATGGGGCTGCAAGACTCAGGCAATTAGGGCTCTGTCTTTTAAAAGACAATTGCTGCAAGCCAGCTGGCTCCTAGGGGACACAAGGAGGCTGAAGAGAATAAGGAAACTCCAGGAAGACAGAAATAGCCAATTTAGCCCAGATCAGATTTTTAACAGCTTTGCCTTCCTTCTTGGTGCTTCCCGAGGCCAAGCCCCGCGCGAGAACGGAGGCATTGTCTTGTGTCTGGAGGCAGACAGAGGGGACATTTAAAGACTGGCCTGGTGACGGGAAGACAACCCATTCAAGGACCCAGAGCAAGCTCTTTCTCATAAGCTCGCAGGGCAAGCAGATGAATGGCAAGATCAGCAGACGGCGTCTCAAGAGGTCTCCCCCAGCCTCTTATGAGACAAGTGTTACAGGATGGGCTTCCCCAAGCAAGGTCTGAGCAGGGCTGTCTGCAGGGGGGTGACAGAGTGTGGACAGGAGCAGTGTCGCTGCCCTCTGGGAGTTTTAGAGGGGAGATCCTCCCCCTGTGGGAACCTAGAGTCCCAGAGGCGCGCAGAACACCACCATGAGTCTCAAACACACAGAATCAGGGACGCCGCGTCCAGACATCAAAGATTCAGGCGTCTCCCACATCCCCGGGGAGGCAGTCAGTTGGGAACCTTCACTGACTATAAAAACAAAACTTGTCTTGTGCAGTGAGAATGAGCAAAGTAATTCCTGGAGAGAACCTCCGGTGGCTTAAGGGAAAGTGTGTTTTCCAAGCCGGGAGGGAGGCCAAGGGAGAGATGGGGAGGGGCAGTGCCGGCGTGGGAGACTGGGAAGGAGGCACACTGGAAGGTTGGCCCTCCACATTGAACTCCCTGGTGGAGTAAAGAGATGAGAACACTTTCCTCTTCTTCTTGGTCCCTGGCGCAGCCCCTACTGGGTTCCCGGGGCTGGTGGGCTCTCCACGGCACCTGGCAGGGGAGGGCTTCCTTCCCTCTTTGTTGTTTTTGAGACAGAGTCTTGCTCTGTCACCCAGGCTGGAGTGCATTGGTGCGATCTCGGCTCACTCCAACCTCCGCCTCCCAAGTTTAAGTGATTCTTGTGCCTCAGCCTCCCAAGTAGCTGGGACTACAGGTGTGAGCCACTGCACTCGGCCAGAATTTTTGTATTTTTAGTAGAGGAGGGGTCTTGCCATGTTGATCAGGCTGGTCTTAAACTCCTGACCTCAAGTGATCCACCCACCTGGGCCTCCCAAAGTGCTGGGATGAGCCACCACGCCCAGCTTTCCGGTTCTTGTGCACCTTCCAGAATTCCGGGGTGCTAAGGGTCGCTAAACCCTCAAAAGAGGCAGACCTCCCTAGAAAGCCCCATTTGTTTCCCCCCAGGCTAGCACTAAGCCTGGCTGAGCCCCACAGGGAAGGTGAAGGTTGAGGGCAGGGAGAGGTGGAAAGAGGTCCCCAGAATTGGAGAGCGAAAGGGATCAGTGTCTCCCTGCCTTCACCACTACCACATGGTCTCCCTGATGGAAAGACTGTGGTCTTTTAGTCACTCCCATCCCTAGGGCCTGGCACATAGAAGGGGCCTAAGACTCCTGTCACCTGCTGCGTTAGTGACTGTGATACCGACGCCTACCAGGCTTCTCTCTAGAGCTCTCTGTGCTGACCTTGAAAACCAAGCAAAGGACTTGAAACAAAGGATTCGAGAGGAAAACACATAGGGTCTGAAAGCTGGGAGAGGATGCACTTCTGTGGTTGAAAAAAATGAATGTGGTAAACCTTGACCTTGAGCAGGAAGGACAAACCACATCCCCGAGGAACTCGTCAACTGTGTGACCTTGATCACACGAGAATGCCAGCTCCCAGGTTGAGGAAGAAATGAAAGAAAGCACTTAAAACACCTGCCACATAGCAGATGTTCAATACTGTTAATTTACTTCCCGCTATCCTGAGCAGAAAGCTCTTCTCTTAAAGGGCCATCTTCCCATCACCTTAGCCCGGGGCTGTTTTTTTTTTTTTTTTTTTTTTAATCCATCTATTCAGCTGTACATCCTTCAGAGGTCTCCAGTCGACTCCAGGGCACGGACTGTATCAGGAGCTGAGGTGGTAGCAGGGATACGAGGGTGTTCAGAGGCTGCAGGGTCCTGCGACTTACAGCAGATCCCGTAGAGTGAGGATTAAGGGGACAGAAGGCACTAGGAGCGCTAGTCCTGGCATCCATCATCCGGCAGAGCTATCCCAGACGTAAGCCCCCCATGAGGAATTTTTGGAATTCTTGGTGATTATTACCCTAGAGGTCTCTCCCCATCACACTCCACTCACGTCTTTAGCTTCGGACGTCCTCCTGGGGCCCGCCCCTTACCCTGGGTCCGCTCCTCCTGCTTCTGGGCCTCTGGGGAAGCTCCCCAACGACCCCGGCTCCCGCGCTCCTCAAACGGCGGCGTTTACCGGTTGCTTGGCAACCCCGGCCCGGCTCCGGACGCGGCAGGACGCGGCAGGACGCGGAAGGACCCCGAAGCACGTGACTCCCATCCTGCCGCGTCGAAAGCGCAGCTCGTTCCTCCTCCTTTTAGAAGTCTCTGGAGTTAGGAGAAAAATTAACCAAGTTAATAACTTACCAGTAGTGATGATGAACATTTGCAGGGGCGTTGCCAAGGCGCCTATCCAAGCCTACGTTGGTATGCATTTGCATCGAGCAAGGTACCCAGAAAATGCAGGCAAGAATAGCGCCTGGGAAGCCCTGATCCCTGGGTGGTGGTAGTGGTCTCTGCTTTCGATCTTGGTCGACGGTTTGGTCATGCCTTCCTTCAGTCTCCTCAACCATGAAGTGGGAATTACAACCCCGCCCTCCCCTCTGCTACCATCCTTCCTGCACTTTGTGTAATAAACTCATCTTTCTGTACCACCAGAATGGAAACTCCTTGGGTGTAGAAGCTGGGGATTTTTACAGCTTAGCTGGGTGGTTGCCACAAAATGTACTGTGTTCATTGAATGAATGGATGAATGAATGAATGAACGAATGAAACGAGTCATGTTTCTTAGGGGGTTCAGGCAGTTGAGATCATGTAAATTAAAACAAGGAAATTTGGGGCTAGAAAAAATGAGTCTGAATCCCAGCTTGGCTACATAATACTCTCGTGACCCTGGTCAAGTTACTTTCCTTTTCTAAGACTCAGCTATCCTCAGCTGGAAAGTGGCAGGACACTGGCGGTGCTTATTACATAATAGGAAGGATTAAGTGAGAGACAACACGGGAGCGTGTCCCGCCCCGTCCAGAGTTACTGGTGCCTGAATGAACGGCAGCTCAGGGAATGAGGTTATCCCTAGTTCAGACGCTGACATCGGAAATTTGGACTGAGACAGAGAAGGAGTGCGTCATCCAATAAGTGGGATTCGGTTTGGAACTGAGCCTTGAAAAATGGTTATGAAAAAAAGAAAAAAAAAAAAACAGAAAAAGAATGCAATGACATACAAAAAAAAAAAAAAAGAAAAAAGAGAAAGAAAAATGGTTATGAGTTGCAGGGAAGAGGAGTGGGGAGAGCATTCCAGATTGGGGGAGGGCATGGTGTGAGCAAGGAAGGAAGGTGGGGGTCATCGTGGAAGAAAGGCATTTTGCGGGGATGGTGGGTGGATCAGTCTGGCTGAGGTTGAGAGTCCCTGCAGGGGAAAAATGAGAGAGGAATTTGCAAAGGTCAGCTGGGACCAGCCTGTGGCTGGAGAAGAGGTGCCAAGAGAGGTCAGCTGAGGGGCCCAGACAGCTTCCCATGGGAAGCTCTCAGCAGGTTTGGGATCTGTGAGAGGGCAGGAAGGAAGCAAATGTTTTTCTCCCACTTCTCCATAAACGTGTTGTCACCACTACCCACCTGCCCTTAGTGAGACAGGTACAGGGAAATTCCCAATGAGATGTCACCTTGCAGGGCCACACTAACCAAAGACAAGCCCCTAAATGACTGCTGCCACCAACCTCTCCTGATCCGTCCGGCTCCCACCAGTTTCTTGGGACCAAGAACTCTTAAGGGTGGGTGCTGGGGGTCCTGACGGGGGCTGGGTGGAGGAGCTCCTGAAAGCCCCACTGAAATGGCTTTAAGGGCTGGGTGCAGTGGCTTACACCTGTAATCCCAGCACTTTGGGAGGCTGAGGTGGGCGGATCACCTGAGGTCGGGAGTTCAAGACCAGCCTGACCAACATGGAGAAACCCGATCTCTACTAAAAATACAAAATTAGCCAGACGTGGTGGCACATACCTGTAATCCCAGCTACTTGGGAGGCTGAGGCAGGAGAATCGCTTGAACCCAGGAGGTGGAGGTTGAGTGAGCCAAGATTGTGCCACTGCACTCCAGCCTGGGCAACAAGAGCAAAACTCCATCTCATTAAAAAAGAAAAAAAAAGAAATGGCTTTGTGTGATCAGAGGTGAATCAGACCCAAAGTCTCCAAGAGTAGGAAACGATCCACTCCATGATGGGGTGATGACCGGCTGGGGTTGCAATCACAATCCAACCCTCTCCACTCCACCCCCAGCCCTGGGATGCCGAGGGCTCTCTGCAGACACATTATTTCTTGGGTAGGAAAGTGGATTAGAAAGGAAATAGGAGAAGTCGAAAAGAAACTGCAGCCACCTTTACCATATTATCCAACAATTTATTACAGGCTCCCCACCCCCATCACCCAGAAGGCTGCAGGCTGCCGACCACAGAGGGCAGCTCTGTTCACTGGCCAAACAGTCACCCCTTGGCAGGCCCGCCTCAGCATGAGGTCATATAATTAGGAGTATTCAAAAGGCTCTAGTTTGAAAACAATTTCGGTGCCTCTCAGATCTTCACCCCATCACAGCATAATTGGCAACCGAAATCCTTAGCTGAGAGCAGCCCCTGGGCCTGGACAGGCCAATACGCAACCCATGGCACTGCCGTGTCCCTCTTTGGTCCCCATTTTTGTGTGTGTGGTGAAACACACATAAAATTTACCATCTTAACCATTTTCAGTGTACAATTCAGTGGTATTAATTTCATTCACATTGCTTTTTGGTCTTGCTCTGTCACTCAGGCTGGGATACAGTGGCATAATCATGGCTCACTGCAGCCTCCACCTCCAGGGCTCAAGCGAGCCTCCCTCCTCAGCCTCCCAAGTAGCTGGGAACACAGGTGCACATATCCATGCTCAGCTAACTTTTTTCAGTTTTTGTAGACACAGGTAAGAGGCGGGACTTGATTCTGGAGGCAGAGCTCAGATACCAGACCAGACTGAAGACTAGCTAAAAAGAGAAGAGGCGGAAGCATCTCTCCATAAGACACGCCCACCACTGTGCCCTGTCAGTTTACCGTTGCCATGGCAACACCTGGAGGTTATCCACCCCTTCCATGGCAATGACCCAATGACCTGAAAGTTACCGCCCTTTTCTAGAAATGTCTGCATGCTTCACCTCTTAATTTGCATGTAATTAAAAATGGGCATAAATATGACTGCAAACCTGCATCTGAGCTGCTGGTCTCTGCACACTGCCGACGGGTGGCCCCGCTCCGCAGGAGCAGTCATCAGCTGTAGCACTGCCACCTCAATCAAGCAGTTTGCTTCCAGCACCTTCAATTCTTTCCTGGGCAAAGCCAAGAACCCTCCTGGGCTAAGCCTCAATTTGGGCCTTGCCTGCCCTGCGTCATCCCTGTGTTGCCCAAGCTGGTCTCCAGCTCCTAGGCTCAAAGGATCCTCCTGCCTTGGCCTCTTGAAGTGCTGGGATTACAGGTGTGAGCCACTACACCCAGCCTGTTTTTCCTTCTCTCTCTCTCTCTCTCCCTCCCTCTCCCTCCCTCTCTCTCCCTCCCTCCTTTTCCCTCTTTCTTTCTCTTCTTTCCCTTTTTCTTTCTTTCTTCTTTCTTTTTTTTTCCTTTCTTTCTTTTTCTCTTTCTTTCTTCTTTCCTTCTTCTTTCTCTTTCTTTTCTGATGTCAGCCACTATACCCAGCCTGTTTGACTTTTCTTTCTTTTTCTTCTTTCTTTCTTTTTTCTTTCCTTTCCTTTGTTTCTTTCTTTTCTTTTTCCTTCCTTCCCTCCTTCTTTCCCTCCTTCTTTCCCTTCCTCCCCTCCTTCCTTCCCTCCTTCCTTCCCTTCCTTCCCTCCTTCCTTCCTTCCCTCCTTCCTTCCCTCCCTCCTTCCTTCCTTCTTTCCTTCCCTCTTTCCTTCCTTCCTTCCCTCCCTCCCTCCCTCCCTCCCTCCCTCCTTCCTTCCTTCCTTCCTTCCTTCCTTCCCTCCCTCTCTCTCTCCTCTCTCTCTTTCTCTCTCTCTCTCTCTCTGTTTTTGAATCAGGGTCATCCAGGCTGGAATGCAGTGTGCAATTTCATCTCACCGCAACGCCTGTAATCCCAGCACTCTGGGAGGCTGAGGTGAGCGGATCACGAGGTCTGGAGTTTGAGACCAGCCTGGCCAATATGGTGAAATCCGATCTCTACTTAGCCCCACCGCAGCTCAAGTGATTCTCCCACCTCAGCCCCCCAAGTAGCCGAGACCACAGGTGCACACCACCACATCTGGATTTTTTTTTTTTTTTTTTTTGTATTTTTTGTAGAGACAGAGTCTTGCCATATTGCTCAGGCTAGTCTCAAACTCCTGAGCTCAAGCGATTTACCCACCTTGGCCTCCCAAAGTGCTGTTATGATAGGTGTGAGCTACCACACCCAGCCTTGCTCTATCTTCCTGAAGGCAGATATTCTACATACATTATTTGGAATCCTGCATGAGATTCGCTACTCACTTTTTTAGACTTAACTTTGCTTAGCTTATAATGTGCAATACAGTAACATTTGGTAGGAACCGTCTGCTCTTCCCGCTAGCGCTCAAAGCAAGCTGCACATGGTTTGCAGGAATGAGGCGCAGGGCACATTCTGCAGCTCGCGGCTGCGGCACCTGTCACCAAAGTGTCTGCCTGCCTGGCCAGCTTCCTTCCAGGACTGCGAGTGCCCGGAAAGTGGAGACCTCGCTCGATTCATCTGCAGAGTCACAGCCCTTGTGGCAGGGCCTGGTGTGTGACAGCTTCTCAGGATGGCATTCATCACATCAACGGCAAACCCACCTAGCCCACCTTGCTAGCAGTTAAGTAACACGAGTTGCACTTTTGCTAACACAGACCAGACCTCTCTCTGCCATTCTGCCACCCCAGAGCAAGTCTCCCTTGCATTTTTTCTTTTTTTTTTTTTTTTGAGACGGAGTTTCACTCTTTCACCCAGGCTGGAGTGCAGTGGCGTGAACTCGGCTCACTGCAACCTCCGCCTCCTGGGTTCAAGTGATTCTCCTGCCTCCGCCTCCCGAGTAGCTGGGATTACAGGCATGCACCACCACACCTGGCTAATTTTTTGTACTTTTAATAGAGATGGGGTTTTGCCATGTTGGCCATGCTGGTCTTGAACTCCTGACTTCAGGTGATCCATCTTCCTTGGCCTCCCAAAGTGCTGGGATGACAGGCGTGAGCCACTGCGCCCGGCCTCCCTTGCATTCTTTCTGGAACTGTAGTCCTAGTGTCAGTCCTGTTGAGCCCTCCTCAAGACCCCTTGCCCTCTCTTTTTCTAAAGCTCTGAGCAATATTTGACTAACCAGGGGCAGCCGTACCTGCCAAGGGACATGCGCCACTCATGCAGATGTGGCTTTTTGTGGGAAACAGGGGACCCCAGAATGAAAAACAGTCATTCCTACTCCGTGTCCAAAGAAAGCAAAATAAGAGAGTGGAAAAAAGAGCAGGAACCAGCTGAACGTGGTGGCTCACGCCTGTAATCCCAGCATTTTAGGGGGCTGAGGTGGGTGGATCGCGAGGTCAGGAGTTCAAGACCATCCTGGCCAATATGGTGAAACCCAGTCTCTACTAAAAAATACAAAACATAAAAAAAAATTAGCTGGGCATGGTGGCACGCACCTGTAGCCCCAGCTACTCAGGAGGCTGAGGCATGAGAATCACTTGAGCCCGGGAGGCAGAGGTTGCAGTGAGCCGAGATTAAGATCATGCCAGTGCACTCCAGCCTGGGTAACAAACAGAGTGAGACTCCGTCTCAAAAAAAAAAAAAAAAAAAAAAAAAAAAGAGCAGGAGCCCTATCTGAGTGCATTTCTGGGGTCAGCTGGAAAAGGAGATTTTGGAAAGGTGGAAACTAACTAACTTTTTTTGAGACAGAGTCTCGCTCTCTCCCCCAGGATGGAGTACAGTGGTGCAACGTCAGCTCCCTGCAACTTCCACCTCCTGAGTTGAAGCAATTCTCGTGCCTCAGCCTCCCACATAGCTGGGACTACAGGTGCCCACCACCATGCTCGGCTAACTTCTGTATTTTTAGTAAAGATGAGGTTTCACCATGTTGGCAGGCTGGTCTAGAACTCCTGGCCACAAGTGATCCGCCTGCCTTGGCCTCCCAAAGTGCTGGGATTACAGGCTTGAGCCACCATGCCTGGTCTCCCACCTTTTTTTAAAAAATATTTTATTTATTTATGTTTTGAGTCTCACTCTGTCCCTCAGGCTGGAGTGCAGTGGTGCAATCACGGCAGCCATGACCTCTTAGCCTCAAGCGATCCTCCCGCCTCAGCCCCCCAAGTAGCCAGGACCACAGGTGCATGCCACCACATTTGGCTAAATTTTGTATCTTTAGTAGAGACGAGGTTTCACCATGTTAGCCAGGCTGGTCTCGAATTCCTGGGCTCAAGTGATCCTCCTTCCATGGCCCCACAAAGTGCTGGGATTACAGGCATGAACCACCACGCCCGGCCAGAAACTCTTTTAAGGCATTTTGGGAAGACCCCACATCCTTGTAAGCCCTGGGTAGCTGGCACTGTCTGCTTCTCTGATAAGGCGCCTCTCCTCTGCCTGAAATGCTCCCACTGCACAGCACAGCTGCCGGAACGGTGGAGATGGGAAGGCTGGAGAGGGGTGGGGCAGCTTCCAGGAATCACGGGGGAGGTGGAATCACATTGCTCTCCTCCCACTCCGGCTGAGACTCGGGAGACTGAAGTCAGGGTGTGGGGCTCTGGGTCACCACAAGGCATCTGGCGTTTGAGGGAGTCCTGGAAGAGGCTGTGCCAGGCTGTCAACCACAAGCTTCAAAAATTTCTCCCTGGTTGGCGCTTCTTTCCCTCCTCCAGAGGAGGAGGAACGTCTCCCTTGAGAGCCAGGCCAAGGCCAAGACCTTTTGCCCAGTTGGTGTGCTCTGCAACCCTGGTTCTACCTGTGAGGCCTCCCCTCCTTGCTTCCCGTACGCCAGCTCCCTGGTTTCCCTCCTGCTTCTTTCAATATATATAGAAGCAGGCAGAAATATATATATACATATTTGAAACAGTGTCTCACTCTGTCACCCAGGTTGGAGTGCAGTGGTGTGATCTTGGCTCACTGCAACCTCAATCTTCTGGGTTCAGGTGATTCTCGTGCCTCAGCCTCCCAAGTGGCTGGAACTACAGGCATGCGCCACCACTCCTGGCTAATTTTTTTTTTTTAATTAGAGACAGGGTTTCACCATGTTGGCCCGGTTAGTCTCAAATTCCTGACCTCAGGTGATTCACCCACCTCAGCCTCCCAAAGTGCTGGGATTATAGGCTCAGCCACCACGCCTGGCTGGCTCCTCAAATTTTGGGGTCCCGTATTGGACTCTGCTCCTCTTTCTTGGCTCCTGCACCTCTCTCCTTGGCATTAGTGACTGTACCTATGTGTTGTCTCCCAGATCCAGGCCTCATCGGTCCAGTGTAGGACAGGGTGGTGGGAAAAATTGTAAAATGGATGCAAACCTTCTTGGAAGGCTGGAGGGTCTTGCAAAAGCCTCAGAATAGGATTTGCCTGAAGGCAGCCAGATTCTCTTATCCAGTGCCTGAAAGCCTAAGTTAGATAACTAGGGGATGTAAAGAAACTGATCTAGGTAAATCAGTTTACTTAGGCCTCAGAACCTGCCCTTTAATCATCTGCAGGACTGCTCTCTTCCGGGAGGGCGACCATGTTAATTATTCACAAGTGTGTTGACTCAAAGCCTCTGTCATTAAATCTATGCTGAATAAATGCCCACAGCAACAGCATGTGAGGGCTGCAGCCGCTGACTCTTTACAGCGCCCTCCTCAGCGCTGGACCCCCAGCCCACTCTCACTGGATATCTGTGTCTGAGTGCATTTGTTCATCCATCACTGGGTCAGGGTCTGTGGGTCAGACCCGACAGTCCAGACTGTGAGTTGCCTGCCTGACGCTGCCCTCAGATGTTGCAAAAACCCTCTCAAACCTATCAGCAATGAGTTCTTCTTCTCCCCATGAGCTCCTCCCCTGGTGTTTGATGGGTTACTAGCACCCCTGTTTGTCTATCTGATCACCTAGGACTTAACAAATGGCTCAGCGAGTTCCTGTGAAACAGGGTGACAGACTTGTGTACAGCTACCATGACTGTGGACACTGACTTTGGTTCACCTGTTAGAAGACAAATACGAGTGCTGCTTTGTGCACATAAACCTCAGGAAAGCGCTGGAGTTGTGCTTGCAGGAAGGCACCCATCAAATGGACAGATTGTTGGTAGGCAGGAAAAGCGTTTTTTTTTTTTTTTTTTTTTTTTTTGAGATGGAGTCTTGTTCTGTCGCCCATGTTGGAGTGCAGTGGCACGATCTCAGCTCACTGCAACCTCCGTCTCCCGAGTTCAAGCGATTCTCCTGCCTCAGCCTCCTGAATAGCTGGGATATAGACACCTGCCACCATGGCCAGCTAATTTTTGTACTTTTAGTAGAGAGGGGGTTTCACCATGTTGGCCAGGCTGGTCTCAAACTCTTGACCTCAGGTAATCTGCCTGCCTCAGCCTCCCAAAGTGCTGGGATTACAGGTGGGAGCCACCGTGCCCGGCCAGAGTATTTTTTCTCAATGGGATTCTGATGCTGACAGTCTCTGCCCTTCTCTGTACCCCTGCACGGGTGGTGGAAAGTGGAACACTTATTTTTTGTTCTTCTGTCAGACCAGCTGCTTTTTGGTGATGCGTACGTGGGGGACACATTGGCTTCAGGGGAATGGGCCCATTGCCTGCCTCCCTCCCTCCCTCCCTCCTTTCCTTCCTTCCTTCCTCTCTCTCTCTTTCTTTCTTTGTTTATTTTAGAGACAGGGTTTCACCATGTTGGCCAGGCTGGTCTCAAACTCGACCTCAGGTAATCTGCCTGCCTCAGCCTCCCAAGGTGCTGGGATTACAGGTGGGAGCCACCGTGCTCGGCCAGAGTATTTTTTCTCAATGGGATTCTGATGCTGACAGTCTCTGCCCTTCTCTGTACCCCTGCACGGGTGGTGGAAAGTAGAACACTTTTTTTTTTGTTCTTCTGTCAAATCAGCTGCTTTTGGGTGATGCGTACGTGGGGGACACATTGGCTTCAGGAGAATGGGCCCATTGCTTTACTTCTTTCATTATTTATTTATTTATTTATTTATTTTAGAGATGGGGTTTCACCATGTTGGCCAGGCTGATCTCAAACTCCCGACCTCAGGCGATCCACCGGACTTGGCTTCCCAAAGTGCTGGGATTACAGGTGGAGCCACCGCGCCTGGCCCTCATTTTTATTTTTTGAGACAGGGCCCTTGCTCTGCCACCAAGGCCAGAGTGCAGCGGCACGATCACAGCTCACTGTAGACCTCCCAGGGCTCAGGAGAGCCTATCACCCCAGCCTCCCAAGTAGCAGGGACCACAGGTGCACACCACTATGCTTGGCTAATTTTGGTATTTTTTTGTAGAGACGGGGTCTCACATGTTGGCGGGCTGGTCCCGGCCTCCCAAAGTGCTGGGATTACAGGCATGAACCACTGCGCCTGGCCCAAAAGTGGAGTGAATTTGTAAAGAATGACGAGAAGATGTCCAAGATAAAGCATTAGGTAGAAAAAGCAATTGCAGAACAATGTGTATAGTGTGACTACATTTCTACACACACATTATCCAAAACTGGGAGAATGTGAACCACATGGGTCCTGGTGTTTTGCTCTGCGTTGATGGATTATGGGAGATTTTCACTTTGTCACACATTTTTGTAAAGTTTGAAATGTTTGCACCACACACATTCTTTTGTAATCAGAAAAACGCTGATGGGCCAGGTGTGGTGGCTCATGCCTATACTCCGAGCACTTTGGGAGGCTGAGGCAGACAGATTGCTTGAGTCCAGGAATTCAAGACCGGCCTGGGAAATAAGGTGAAACCCCATCTTTATTAAAAATACAAAAATTAGCCAGGTGTAGTGGTGCATGCCTGTAATCCCAGCTACCTGGGAAGCTGAGGCAGGAGAACTGCTTGAACCCGGGAGGCAGAGCTTGCAGTGAGCCGAGATCACGCCACTGCACTCCAGCCTGGGCGACAAAGCAAGACTTTGTCTCAGAAACAAAACAAAACAAAAACAAAAACAAAATGAGTTGCAAATGTCTGATTTTTAAAAAAACTATTTAAAAATATAAAAACTATTTTATACCCACAAGCTTTCCAAGGTGGCTGGCCAGGCTGGGCTCACTGGCTCCAGTTTATTGACTCCTGTGTTAAACAATCAACCCATTATTTATGTATGTATTTATTTTTTTATTTTTTGAGACAGGGTCTATCTGTCACCCAGACTGGAGTATGGTGGTGTCATCTCAGCTCTCCGCAACCTCCGCCTCCTAGGCTCAAGCAATTCTCCTGCCTCAGCCTCCCAAGTAGCTGAGATTGCAGGCTCCCGCCACCACACCCAGCTAATTTTTGTATTTTTAGTAGAGATGGGTGTTTCACCCATGTTGACCAGGCTGGTCTCGACCTCCTGACCTTCACCCATCTCAGCCTCCCACCTAAAGTGTTGGGATTACAGGCAGGAGCCACTGCGCCAGCCGTATTTATTTTTAAAGATGGGGTTATGTTGCCCTGGGTGGTCTTGAACTCCCGGGTTCAGGAGATCTTCCTGCCTTTGACCCCCACCTTGGACCCACAAAGTACTGAGATTACAGGCACGAGCCAGCACTCCTGGTGACGATCCATTTTTAAATGAATGAAAGGGAGAAGAAAGGAAAGGAAATTTGGGTATATCTGTCAACGACACAGCAGGCTTCTTGAGTAGTCTGCAATGTGGGGAGTTAAGAGACTGTGGTAACACCCCTGCTGCTCCTAAATTTAAGACTGTACAGCTTTGGAGGAGGGAGAAAGCTCGTTGGAGATGAATTAGCTTTGGAGAAGAAACTGCTCTGTTGGCCATTCCCTGTGGGTAAGTGGTGGGCTCCAAATGACAGCCTGGGACACTCGCCTGTTCCTGGCAAAAGCTCCGCCCGCAGAGGGGCCTGGTGGAGTTTGCTGCTCTCTCTCCGTGAGCAGGTCAAGCTCCAGTCCCTCTCCCTACAGCTGGCTGTTCCGCGTCTGCTGCCAGTCTGCTGTTCAGAGGACGTTTGGGATGGTAAAGGTGGGCCCACCCGCAGGCTGGCAGGGAAAACAGGGGTCCAGGACCCACCCCACTCTTTTCCCTTGCTGGAGAGACTAATGCAGCTGAGACAGAAAAGGGAGATGACATGTGTAGCGGAGATCAGAGTACACCCAGGCTTGCACACTCCCAAGGCTTTCTTCCTCGTTCACGCAGGGCCAGCCTGCAACTCAGCTCCCACTCCAGCTGTGAGACAATGGAATCCCCCAAAGCCAATCTCATTTGGGTATTGAGATACAGTTACCAGCTGGGCAAGGTGGTTCACACCTGTAATCCCAGCACTTTGGGAGGTCGTGGCAGGCGGATCACCTGAGGTTGAGTTCGAGACCAGCCTGGCCAACATGGTGAAACCCCGACTCTACTAAAAACACAGCACTTAGCTGGGCGTGGTGGTGGGTACCTGCAATCCCAGCTCCTTGGGAGGCTGAGGCAGGAGAATCACTTGAACCCTGAAGGTGGAGGTTGTAGTGAGCTGAGATCGTGCCCTTGCACTACAGCCTACGTGACAGAGTGAGACACTCCTTAAAAAAAAAAAAAAAAAAGGCAGTGACCTTTAGGGCGAGTTCTGGAGAAAGAGCAGAAGTCAGTCCTGTCCCTGATCCTGTAAATAGCAGCTAGAGGCCATGCGAGAGCCCGGTGACATTCATTCAAGCCCCTCTTTCAATCCTGGCCTGGAAATCACGACTGGAATCTGCTTCTAAGCCTCCCACCACATGATTTGCCGGAGGGGCCGCTCCATCTTTCAATACCCTCGTTCTTCCCTGCAGCTGAGGAGGCAGAGACGGAATGCACATTTTAGTACAAGTGGTTTATTTCTCTTCCAGGTGAGGCCACATGTATATAAGCAAAGGTCTGCCCACCTGGTTCCCTCAGGAACTCCCCGAGGAATCTGTTTAGTTTCCATGCATTAAAAACAACCCTCTAGTTGCCAATAAACTTTAAGAATCAACACCTTGACGTCGCAGAGTTTCTCTCTGTGTGTGACGCGGACATACCAGGGTGAGTCTATGGTACACAGTGCGCACGGGTTAATGCAGGTGAGACAGGGAGTCCTGGCTGCCCTGTGGCCTCATTCCGTTGTGGAGGCTTCGCTGGGAGCCGAGGACCACACTGCTCTCCATGGTTCAACGACAGGAGGTTCTTCCAAAACAGAAACAGAACCTTGACCCAAGCCAGGTCACCCCACGACCCTGCTTCAGTGTGCAAGGCTGGGGCGCTGCTGTTGTGCACTCCAGGTTGGCAGGAGGTTGGAAGCACCAAAGACCGCAACTTTGGCCCCTCAACAGGGAGGATTAGGGGACATTATTCCTTCCTGGCCAACAAGCTCCTGTGGCTGAGCAGGCCAGGGCCCAGGACACCGGGAGGGGCAGGGCAGAGGCCTATCCTCCCATGAAGACACAGTGGTACCACTTTGCTAAAACCTTTTCTGGCAAACTTGCTTGGAGACAACAGGAGGGGATCGCTGATGTGGGTGTTTGGCCAGTCTGCTAGAGCAGGGAACTCCGGCTCTCCCTCTTGGCTTTTCTCTCCTCTTAAAGATCCTCCCTCCATGGGTGAGATGAACCCAGATCCCCATCAAACGGCAGCTTGGGACAGGATGTCTCACTGATCCTTATTTTATTTAAGAGTCGGCACCTTTCCCTCTCCTCCAGATCTGGAGAACTGGCCGGTGCTAGCAATATCTGCAAAAGTAGTGACCTAAAAACCAGGGTGAGGAATGAGCTGCAAATCTGTTGTAAAAACGGGAGGTGCTGGGAGTTTCAATTCTTTGGCTAATCAACATGTTTAAAACACTGGAGAAAAGAAAGAATTAAAGTCGTTTCAAAGTGTCTGTTCATACCTGAGACAGCCTATCTGCAGCTAACGCATCTGCAGCACTGATTCCGGAATAGAGGCGAGGTGATGGTGGGTTAGGGAGACAGGCGGAATGCAGCAGGTTCTCACCTCTGTTCCCGCCAGGGTCCACCAGGCTGTGACCCCCAGCCCCGGAGCCACCATCCCCCACTGCAGACCTCCCCTCTATGGCCCAGGAGGAGCCTGTCTGGCCCTGGGAACTCTGATTTGGGCTGTTCTGGTCTCATCATGGGTCTGTCTTTCTTAAAGAGCATCTCCTGATCAGCCCTTCTCAGTGTTACCTGCAGGGAATGGAGGACATAGGTGACTCTAAGAGGGGTCGTCTGGGCCCTCCTCGGCTGTGCTGACAAGTGGCAGAGTCATGGTTGTGGGACACCATACAGCTCTCTGACAGTGGCACCTGACCTGGCCCACTCCTCACAGCTACTCCCCTCCTGGCCAGGGTGAGTAGGAGGGGTGAGCAGGAGGGGTGAGCAGGGCCAGGCAGCCAGCTCAGGGATGGCGCCTCCGAGGCAGCCAAGTACCTGGGGGCATTTCTAGTGTGGAGAACAGGGCAGAAGAGAGAGGCTGGCCTGCGTGGTGGGTCTTCTGCCCCCCCGGGGCTTTGGTCGGGAATCCCAGCTGTTCCTCTGCCACAGCAGGAGGCCTCTAGGGCTCCAGATGCCTTTGGTTTCTATGAAAGAAACCAGCTTGTGTTTGCATTAATTAAAAACCAAAACGGAAAAAGGAGGCAGGAACCCCTGAAAGTCTGTTAGGCTGGAAACTGATTCCCGTAGTGCCTCAGGTGCTCATCCGCCACAGACAGGTAGGTGGCCCTCATGCTGGGAGAGTACTGCCAAGAGAGAAGAGAGGGGATGGTCAGAGCCGGGTCAACCGGGCATTGCACCAGCAAAGGTTCCGGGGACTTCTCAGAGTGGAACTGGGCTGGGTGTCTTAGGGAATGGGGGAAACCTGGTCATGCCCCCACCCCAAATCCATCAGGACATCTGACTCCCAGCCTGAAATAAAAAATGTACACACAGACCAGCTGTCCTTTAATGTCTACTCCGCCCCAGCACACACCCCCAGCACCCAGCCTGTCCCCTCACACTGGGGGCAGCGTCAGGGTGCAGCAGTGCATGGAGAAACAGTCAGCAGCCAGCAGGCTGGGGGCAGAGGCCCAGAGACTCAGAGACGCAGGTTCAAATCCCAGTTGCGCACCTTACCCTGTGACTTCGGCGTAGGTTCTCAACCTTTCCTAGCCTGTTTCCCTACCTGCAGTGTGGACCTAAGCACACTCAGCTCTTACACGGAAAGGGTGAAATGATATGGAGCAGGCAGGAACCCTAACACAGCCGCCCTCAAACTGGGCTGCGCATCAGAAACACCTGGGGAGCTTAAAAACCTCCTGAGGCCCAGGCCACACCCACCAGTATATAAATATAAATATGTATATTTTTATTGATGCAGAATGCACATAATGGTGGTGACGAACACCTGTAATCCCAGCACTTTAGGAGACAGAGGCAGGAGGATCCCTTGAGCCCAGGAGTTCGAGACCAGCCTGGGCAACATGGCAAAACCCCGTCTCTATCAAAAATACAAAAAATTAGCTGGGTGTGGTGGCGTGGACCTGTAGTCCCAGCCTCTCGGGAGGCTGAGGCAGGAGGAGGTACCTGAGCCCAGGAGGTGGAGGTTGCAGCAAGCTAAGGTCACACCACTGCACTCCAGCCTGGGCAACACAGCGAGACCCTGTCTCCAAAAAAAAAAAAGACAAAGCACATAACATACAACTAGGCATTTTAAAGAGCCGCCAGTGTTTTTTAGCACTCTTTAGGCAATTCCAGTGTGCATTCGAGCTGGAGGGGCAGTGACCCAGTACAGAGAAGGTGCTCTATAGACCTTAGTCACTCGTCCTTGGCAGTGGAGAGGGCCTCTCACTATTTTTTTTTTTTTTTTTGAGACAGAGCCTTGCTCTGTCACCAGGCTGGAGTTCAGTGGCATAATCTCAGCTCACTACAACCTCTGTCTCCTAGGTTCAAACGATGCTCCTGTCTCAGTCTTCCCAGTAGCTGGTACTACAGGTGCGTGCCACCACGTCCCGCTAATATTTTTGTATTTTTAGTAGAGACAGGGTGTCACTACGTTGAGCAGGATGGTCTGGGTCTTCTGACCTCATGATCTGCCCGCCTTGGCCTCCCAAAGTGCTGGGATTGCAGGTGTGAGACACTGCACTCGGCCAGCCTCTCACTTCACACCCTGCACATAGGCCACCTGGGGATCAAGTCCACAGGACCTGAGATTCTGCACTTCTAACAGACTTCCAGAACCTGCCACTCTCCTGAACCAGGGAAGTTTCAGGGGTCCCGGCCATTCACATCAGGGGGAACTGAATGCTTCCACCGGGGGTGAGGTGGGGGAGGAAGGAGCATGAGGCTCTCTGACCCAGTGAGTCTCAAGCAGGGGTGTTTTTGCCTCCCAGGGGCATTAGGCAATGTCTAGAGACATTCTGGTTGTCACAGCTGGGGGCTGGGGTGTTACTGGCATGTACTGAGTAGAGGCCAGGGGCGCTGCTGGACATGCTGCAATGCACAGGAATCCCCCCAGCGAGAATGACGCTGCCCATCAATAGCACTGAGACTGAAGAAGCCGGCCTCGGAGCAGTGGTTCTCCAAGCACGCTCTCCAGAGCAGCAGCAGCAGCTTTACCTAGGAATGTCAGACATACATCTCTGGCCAGGCTCGGGGGCTCACACCTGTAAACCCAGCACTTTGGGAGGCCGAGGAAGGTGGATCACCTGAGGTCAGGAGTTTGAGAACAGCCTGGCCAACAATGGTGAAACCCCGTTTCTACTAAAAATACAAAAAATTAGCCAGGCATAGTGGTGGGTGCCTGTAATGCCAGCTACTCGGGAGCCTGAGGCAGGAGAATCACTTGAACCTGGGAGGTGGAGGTTGCAGTGAGCTGAGATCACGCCACTGCACTCCAGCCTGGGCAACAAGAGTGAAACTGTGTCTCAAAGAAAAAAAAAGGAAAAGCACATCTCCAGGCTCCAACCCAGATTTTCTGAATCAGAAATGGGGTGGGTCCCTCAGGCAATTCTGATGCATATGCAAATATGAGACCCTCCTTCTTTATTTTTTTGAGACGAGAGTCTCACTCTGCCACCCAGGCTGGAGCGCAGTGGCGCCATCTCGGCTCACTGCAACCTCTGCCTCCTGGGTCCAAGTGATTCTCCTGCCTCAGCCTCCCGAGTAGCTGGGATTACAGGCACCTGCCACTATGCCTGGCTGAACTTTGTATTTTTAGTAAAGATGGGGTTTTACCATATTGGCCAGCCTGGTCTCAAGCTTCTGGCCTCAAGTGATCCGCCTGCCACGACTTCCCAAAGTGTTGGGATTACAGGCATGAGCTACTGCACTGGCCAAGACCCTCCTTCTCAAAGCAGTTTCCCAGAACTTGAATGATAAATTTGTTAGACTTAGAATCCCCCAGGCTCCTTCCCCAAGAGATTCTGTTTCTGTAAGTCTGAAGAGAAGTCACACCGTCAGTATTTTTAACAATTGCCCTGGGTCATTTTTGTTCCTCAAGTCCAGAAAACAATGCCCAGAAGGACAGAAGAGATGATTCCTTGAAGGCAGAGCTGGGGAAAGACACACTTCCAGCAAGGGACAGGCTGTATATCCGGATCACCAGGTGTGACGTCACCCACCCAGTGAGATCCCCTGACTGTCCCAGAGAGGGCGCTCTGCAGAGGGAGGAATTTATCCCTCTCGAACTTGCTGGCTGCTAAGGAGTATTTAGAGCAGGCACCCTGGGAAGGGTGGGGTGCAGCCAGCTGTGCTGTCTTTATTGGGGCAGCCACTCACACCGTGAGTTTCCTTGGTCAGCAGCATCATTAGATGCCTCTCTAGGTCCCTTGCTGGAGATGGAAGGGTCTCCCCGGGGCACGCTGAGCTGGGTGGGACTGGGCTAGGTCAACTTGGCCAAAGCACTAAGCATTTCTGGGCAGGTCTTAAGTCTAGGCAGGAAGGTTTTCTCTGTCCTTGAGCCTTGCAAATAAGGTCAGTTCTTGATTATCTCTGCTAATGGCAGGACGAGTGGCCTGCATCTTTCAAACAGAAGGTAATCCGAAAATTATTTTTATTTGACATCACAATGCATAGAGTAATGCTTTTTTCACAGCAGATTTCCCCTAATTATGCTGTGCTTAAATTAACATTAAGGTCATTCTGCATTCCTGGGGCCACCGCAGCTGATGGTTGGAAAAAGGAACCCAGGAGCCTTCTGATTAGTGAGAGAAACCAGGCTGGGATTTAAAAGGTGCTGACTTTTAGGCCGGGCACAGTGGCTCATACCTGTAACTCAGCCCTTTGGGGGGGGCCGAGGCAGGCAGATCCCTTGAGGCCAGAGTTCGAGACCAGCCTGGCCTGCATGGCGAAACCCCACCTCTACTAAAAATACAAAAATTAGCAGGGTGTGGTGGCACATGCCTGTAATCCCAGCTACTCGGGAGGCTGAGGCGTGAGAACTGCTTTGAACCAGGAGGTGGAGGATGCAGTGACCTGAGATTGCGCCACTGTATTCCGGTCTGGGCAACAGAGCAAGACTGTCCCAAAAAAAAAAAAAAAAAATGGTGCTGACTTTGAATACAGGTTCAACCAGCTGACTCCCGAGGACCCCAGGAAGAAGGAACAACACGAGGCTGGGGCTTGTGTGTGTAGAGCTGCGGGAAGGGACAGCAGGTGAGGTGCTCTGGGCAAAGGTACCAAGGTGGTGGCACAGGAGTGAATGACGGGGCATTGGTTCCAGCAGGCTTTGCAGTGGGCAGAGGCCAGGTATGCTGCTAAACATCCCGCACGCAGAGGACAGGCCCCATAACCTGTGGGCATTCGGGGCTGCACCACGCTTTGTGGTGGGGCACCCACTCGAGGCCAACAGCATCCAGCCCCCATCCCCAGCCCCCAAGTGAGGTGAGGAAAAAGTCTCCAGACGTTGCCAAATGTCCCCTGGGGGGAAAATTGCTCCTGAGTGATCCCCTGCTCTACACTGTGGCTCAAATGCCACCTATTAAATAGAACTTTCTGGAATCCCCTAGAGCAGCAGCAAGGACAGTTCCTTCTTTCTGGTCCCAAAGTACCTTGTGGCACTTTCTACAGGCAGCCTTCTCTAGTGCCCCTTCTATAGATTGGAACTTCCTGAAGACAGGGACCTGATTCCACTTGCTCTTTTCCTGGGTCTGACACTATGATTTTCACCAAGTGCTATGACCGGGAAGCTGACTCCCTGGGTGCCTGTGTGTGCAGCTCCTGGGTCCTCAGGACGCAGGTCTATCACACTGCTCCCAGGTACTCGGGCTCCAGTGCTTCTGTTTTCCTGTTGGACGGACGCTTCCAAACTACCTGGAGAGGGGCAGTGAAATGCCTTGCCTGGCCCGATAAAGGCAGACGCCTGGCTCCAGAACCCTTCTGCCCACCCCATGGCAGACTTCTGGCCCATCTTTGATTCCCCTTGTCCTTTTTTATAAATACCACAGCTCTGGCGGGGTACAGTGGCTCACGCCTGTAATCCCAGCACTTTGAGAGGCTGAGGTGGGTGGATCACCTGAGGTCAGGAGTTCAAGATCAGCCTGGTGAAATCCCGTTTCTACTAAAAATACAAAAATTAGCCAGGCATGGTGGCGCATATCTGTAATCCCAGATAGTAGGGAGGCTAAGGCAGGAGAATCGCTTAAACGTGGAGGTGGAGGTGTAGTGAGCTGAGATTGTACCACTGCGCTCCAGCCTGGGCAAAAGAGCAAGACTCCGTCTCAAAAAGTAAAAATAAAAATAAAAAATAAATAAATAAATGCCACAGCTCCGTAGAGAAGGTGGGGTAGAAGAAAAAATAGCAACAGCTCATTGTCCTGTGGCACTCACTATGTGCTTCACATGTGTGCTTTGATAACAATGAATCCATCCCACGAGGTATGTGCTAGTATTCCCATACCCATTCTATAGATGGGGAAACTGAGGCAGAGAGAGGCAAAGGGCTTGTCCAAAACCACAGAGACCATAAGCAATTAGCTGGGATTTGAACCCAGGCATTTGCATTGGAGTCTGAGTCCCTGACCCTCAATGGTCACTTCACTGTCTGCAGCTCTGTCTCAGTCAGTATTTCTGTGTCCTTTGGATACTTCTCTGTGATGAGACAGCAGGGTCTTTTCTTCTTAACCTGCCCACCCCAACACCCTGAGCTCCTCCCCTGAGGCTGCATCTCAGGTACTCTGGCTGGAGGTGGTGGGTGGACAAGAGGCACAGACCCCACTCGGGCACAGTCCTAGGGAAATGGGGAACTGAGATGGACTGAGGAAGGCTGTGTCCAGGTTCAGCCCTCCCAGACCCGCCACCACAGCCAACCTACCCTCCAGCCCAGGGGAGACTAAGGGTTAAGGTAAACAGACATCTAAAAAGAAAAACATGTCCTTAATTTTCTCTGATGCAAAAAGGGAAAGAGACCCCCGTCTCTTCCTGGAGTATTTCCTTTAGGAAACTTATCATCGTAAATAATTTCTGTCTTTTGAGATGTACGCAAACCGTCTTAAAGGCTGACTATGGCCCTTGCCAGTGTTACAATCCAGGGATGTTTCTTAGGTCTGGGAGCCATCTCTTGGAAGTAGGAACATCGGGAGGACAGCAGCTCATCTCCTTCTCAGGGACAGTTCACTTGTGAGCCTGGCTCCAAGCTGTAGCTATCTGATTGTCATGGAAATAGTTTTATTTTTCCTCTGGATAAAGGCAATTAGCTGGCCGGGTGCGGTGGCTCACGCCGGAAATCCCAGCACTTTGGGAGGCTGAGGTGGGCAGATCACTTGAGGTCAGGAGTTCAAGACCAGCCTGGCCGACATGGTGAAACCCTGTCTCTACTAAAAATACAAAAATTAGCTGGGCGTGGTGGCAGGCACCTGTAATCCCACCTACTTGGGAGGCTGAGGCAGGAGAATTGCTTGAAACCCGGGTTGCAGTAAGCCGATATTGCACCATCGCCCTCCAGCCTGGGCAACAGAGCGAGATTCCATCTCAAAAAATAAATAAATAAAGGCAATTACCTGGCCAGAATGGCCACCCCAATTAGTGGGTTTTGGTGTACTACTGTGACAAATGGTGCCATCAAGTCCTCTTGCTGGATGACAGGTATGCAGTGGGCTGTGTCTTGTTCCCACCCGGCCAGGGGAAGGAGGGAGATTTCTTACGTCTTTGCAATCTCCTTAGCAGACTGCCTGGGATACCCATGATGGTCTGGTTTAGCGCTTATTCAAGAACAGAACTGTTTCATTCTTTTCTGCCTTTGTGGAGAGGCTTCACTGGGTTGGCAGGAGGTTTTCTCTTTACGTGTTACCCCGACAAGGAAGGGCCAGAGCCCTAATTACCGTAGGTGGAGGGGAGGCTCTCCCGATGAGTGGCACATTTTCGTAGCGTGGGTTCCTACCAAAGAGCATGGCTTGGTTCCTGTGGGGATGAGAGGAGAGCTCAGGAGGGGATGGTGTGGGAGTTGGGGGTGTGTGTAGATTTCTGTAGGAGGGCCCCATGGGTGAGCATATGGGAGTGGGGGGATGGAATCGGACCACAGATAGAGTGGAGGGAGTGTGGTGGGCAGACATGATATAAGCGCCTTGGGGAGCCTAGGGACAAGTGGCTGATGGGTGACAGCGGCTAGGAGCAGCGTGGCCTGGAGATATGCAGCTTCTCAGGCCTGGGGCCCGTCCCACCAGCTTGTGGCAGAAGCGGCTGCCTGCACCTGGGCATCTTCCTCCAGCACATGTGGATGTGGAGGGGTAACCAGACACTCCCCAGGGGCCTTCCCTCCAGACACCCCCTGGCTGTAATAGGGACCATGGGCGGTCTTGGGGGCCTTCCTCCCCCTCCCCGCCGGTGTTGTAGGTCCCCACATGCTGTCTGGGTAGTGTGTGCAGCCCATACATGTACTCGGAAACGGGGGCGTTGGAGATGGTCTGGGCCGGGGGCTGCAGGCTGGTTTGGCTGCCCAGGCCACTGCTGTAGCTGCAGAAGCTGTGAAGCTGCCCCCTCGGGGGATTGTGGGCCGCCATGCGCCAGGCTTGGGGGTTAAAGGGGTCATCATCATCAATGTCGTTGTAGTCTCTGTTTCTAGAACGACAGGTAGAAGATGGCCGGTTGTGAAGGGGGAAGGAGGCTCCGAGGTAGCTGGGTGCTGTCCTGCTTCCCTGCCTTCCCTCCCAGGACCCTCTCTGGCCACGTGTACCTCCTTGAGACTCCTCTAAAACATGGTCACCAGCCCTGCTCCCTGAGACCATTCTGGCCCACTCCCAACTTCACGACCAGCTCTTCCGGGCTTCCCACCACGCTGACCGTGTGCACGTGGGTCCTCCCTACCCTGCGTCCTCTTGCCTAGTCTGCCCATGAGATGCCTATACACAGTCCTGTCCCTGTCCATCTCGTCAAGGGGACTGCAGGTTCCCTGATAACAGTGACACCATGTATCCTTGGTATCCCCGGGGCACCCCTCCCAGCACCAGGAACTCTCCTCCCTCCAGATTGCAAGTCTGGGTGAGAAGAGAGGAGAAGGGAGGCCAGGCTGTGGCCTGAGGGTTGTCACCACCCTGGGCCCAGCTCCTGCTCTGGGCCCCACCAAACTCCTTTGCAGGGTCTGTCTGGACTCTTGGGGAAGCTTCTGTAGAAGTCAGACAGACTGCTGAGCTGAATGCCTGGGCCCTCTGATAATCCTCAGTCCTCGGTTATCAGCTCATGTGCAGAGCAGAGCCCCCTGCCTGCTGCCCTCCCAGGAGACCCACAGCTGGTGGTCTTCTTACTAGGCAGCCCACCTGGTGGCGAAGTGCTTCCAGGCCCCTGGGCCTGCACAGATCATGGTGGAGAAGGCAAGGGCGGCCAGGAGGGAGAAGAGGCCGAGGTAGAGCAGGCCCTGAAGGCCATCATAGCAGACGCCGGTAAGGGCATCCAGGTAGTCCTGGAGGAAGAGGAGGGACACACAGCTAGTGAGGAGTTGGGGCAAAGCCTGGACCTGGGGTCTCCTGGCTACTTCCCATCCTGAGCCCCTTATAGTGTCATTAAGGGTCCACACTTTGGAGCCTAACACAACGGGCTTCTTGCATTCACTCTGCAAACATCTGCTGAGCACCTACTGTGCGCTAGGCCCTGAGAAGCTGGCTCTGAACAGGGCAGATGAGGTTGCAGGGTGGGGAACTGAGACAGGGGCACTGAAGCTGAGGCCAGCAGGGCAAGAAGCAGCACCCCTTGAGAAGAGGGGACAGAGGGGGCAGACTTCGCCTGTTCAGGAAAGAGAGAGAACACAGGCCAGCAGGAGATGAGGCTGGGGGGGCTGGGTCACGCTGGGCCTTGCAGTGCAGGAGAGGAGTACGGACTTCTAAAAGGGGTCAGAAAGACATCGGAGGGTTTGGGAATGGAAGGGATGTGATCCAATCTATTTTGCAAAAGGACTGCTCTGGCTGCATGTGTGAAAGCTCATGGGTGATGAGGGGGTAAGAGAGAGTGGGAGGAGGCCACTGCCTGCTGCAGGAGCAGGACCCGACCATGGTGGAAGCCATGGAGAGAAAGAGAAATGGATTCAGGGTACAGCTGAGGGGACAGCTGCCAAGACTTGCTGGGGATCAGATGCAGAAGGGGAAGGAGAGAAGAGACAGGTGACTGCCACGTTCTCAGCTCTGAGGTCAGACTACCAGGATCCAAACCCAAGCCCCTGAGGTGCCAGCTCAGGACTCTTCAGTAAGCCACTTTATACACACACACACACACACACACACACACACAATGCACACACACACATGCACACACCACATATATGTACACACATGTACAACACACCAGCACACACACATATACCACACACGCACCTACTTATAGACATACACACCACACATACACAAATGCACACCCACATCACACACATGCATATGTGCGCACACCCACACACACAGACACACGCACATACACAGAAATAGCTGTATCTGCATCTGTCCATCCACGTACATATGTAAATTTCCTAGGAAACAGCATGTGTTTCACAGTAATAGTGAGGACTCAATGACATCCTGGATATAAAATGCACAAAACAGGGCCAAGCGTGGAGCTGACAGCCATGACGACGACGAAATCCATATGGGATGTGAAGGCTGTCGCCATACCCGGGCTCACTGCTTAGGGGTGGGGGCTGTCACGTGCTCCCAATGTGTCTCCAGCACCACTGCGTCTGTCTGATATTCCAAGTTCCTGGAGGGATGACTCTGGCAATGGGACTGTGACATCCACTTGCAACCCAGGGAGACAGATGTGTTGACCAAACAGCCAGGAGTCTGGACAACGGGGAACAGCCTCCCTCATATTGGTCAGGGTCCCCCAAGTGACCCAGAGTCAACCAGATCCAACTGTCCCATCCCTGACCCCTGGTCCCTTATACTGAGTTTCCCTGTCTCAGGCCCTGGAGAGAGGCCAGGCACCCCTCCCTTCCCACTGTCTGGCTTCAGCTCCATTCCTGGGCCTGAAGGGGGTTCAGGTCATTGCTCCCCTCGGCCTCCACTGGGTGCCCTCACCCTCTCCACGTGCCCCCAGGGCCCCCAGCACCTTGTGCAACCCTCGGCAGTCCAACATGGCAGTCAACTGGTGGAGGCTGGACTCTGAGGAGTTCAGCAGGAGCTGGATTGCAAGCAGGTCTTTCTGAAGTGGGAAGAGAAAGAGAGGCCGAGGGGATGTGGGGAGAGCTGGCGAAGAAAATCACCACAGCAGCTGTGCTCAGGGGCCTCTAGAGCCCAGGAAGGGAGCTGAGTCAAGGGGAGGGAGTGCAGAGAGCCAGCAGCCAGCTGTGCACAGCCTAGCTCTGGGGCTGGGGCAGGGGAAAGGGTGGTCAGGTCTCATCTGGGGCTCTCCAATTCCTGCACAGCTGCCTTACCTCTGCGGTGGAGAAGAGGGGCACGGCGAACTGCAGCAGCCCTGCGATTTGGATCTGCATGGTGGTGAGCGCGCGCTGGAAGGTGGTCAGTGTCTGTGCCAGGAGAGATACGTCCGCTGTGAGGTTCCATCTCCCAGGAGCCCCACAGCGGCCTAGGGGCCTGTGCTTCTGCCCCTCTCCCACCTGGCTGCAGCTGCACAGGCCCTTCCACTCGCAGGAAGCCTCCCTCATCCCTCTGGCTTCTTGAGAGTTGCACACCCTTGCAGGAAGTCTCCCCCGATCCCTCTGGCTTCTTGAGAGTTGCACACCCTTGCAGGAAGTCTCCCCTGATCCCTCTGGCTTCTTGAGAGTTGCACACCCTTGCAGGAAGTCTCCCCCTATCCCTCTGGCTTCTTGAGTTGCACACCCTTGCAGGAAGTCTCCCCCTATCCCTCTGGCTTCTTGAGTTGCACACACTTGCAGGAAGTCTCCCCCCTTCCCTCTGGCTTCTTGAAAGCTGCACAGTCTTCTCTCTGCTTGCAGCTCAGATGTGATCCTCAGACCAGCAGCCCCGGCCTTGCCTGGGATCTTGTGACAAGTGCAGAATCTCGGCCCCACCCCAGAGCTCCTGTCCGGCATCTGCATGGGAACCAGCTCCCCACTGAGCTGCGCACACGGTAACCACCAATCTAGAACCCATGGCCAAGGGCTCAGCCCCCTTCACAGAAGCAGCTAAGGAGAGGACCACGGTGAAGCAGGAAAGGTCCCATCACCTCTGCTGTCCTGGTGAGTGGTAGGGCTTAGGGTCAAGAGGGAACGAGCTGATGGAGCGGCTGAGGGCAGGGTGAGGGGCCGTACCTGCTGGAAGGGGCTGCTTCCACTCTGGCTACAATACAGGTAGTAGCGAGTCACCTCTGCAGGGCAACAGCATGGCGTTAGGCAGCTCACAAATGATCAGATGAGATCTCTATCATCCTTGGCGGCCAAGCCAGGCCTCCCTCCCCGTCCCCAAGCTCCCAAGGGAGGCAGTTTCTAGGAAAAGGCCTAGAGCATGAGCTGGACTTGAAGTTCAGGGCTGACGAGGGGTTGGATGGCTACAGGGCTGAAAGAGGTAGGTCGGGACACACCGCCCGGCCACCCACGCATCCACAGCAGTGGCCCGAGAGCGTGTTACCTGTGCTGATCTGGCCTTCCGTGATGTTCAGGATGAAGGTGTCAGGAGCCACACAGAAGTCACTGGTGCCCTGAGTCAGGGAGAGAGGGACAGGGTGGAAGAAAGTCAGACACCAGGACATCGGGTCCCTAAGAGGAGCCAGGAGCCCAGCACCCCAGCCCCTCGAGTTCCCTCCCAGGTGGCAAGGAGCAGAGTCTGGAGCCAGCCTCCTGGGTTCCAACCTGGCTCTGCCCCTTCCTAGCTGTTACCTTGGACGAGTTATTTATTCTTCCTGTGCCCCAGGTGCCTCATCTGTGACATGGGGACGATGCTGTTCACCCAGTGCCCGTAGTGTTCAGAAAAGCGACTCGGGCAGAGAGTATGCTAACTGTTACTCTTACTTCCAAACGCTTCTTCTGGGACAGACCCTTGTGGGCCAGCATCCTGGGCCCCAGGGCAGCTGCAGGCTGTGTGCAAGGGAGTTCATTACATTATGGTCCCATTTGCCCGTGTCTGCTTTAATGTTCTGTCTTGCCATGATCAAATCCTACAGGCACTGGTGGTCAATCTAGGAAGGCTCCCCTGAACTCTTTTTAGAATGAAGTTGGTGCTGAAGCATCTGTGAGCCTTGGGTGCAGGTCCTCACTTGCTGAGACACGCGGTAGGAAGGGAACGGGGCTGAGATGCGTCTGCCACTTACAAGCTGGAGGAGCTGGCCCATAGCATGGCCTGGCTAGGTGATTGTTAAGGCCCATGTAGCAGCTTGGGAACAGACATGGGCCCCAGGAGAGGCGGCAGCAGGGACACGGCCTCCAAGCCAGGCTCACCCCAGATCTGGCCCGGGGTGCTCTGAGGACTGGGAAAAGGGGGGCCTCTGCCTTCCAGAGAAGCCAGGGAGAGCTCCGGTCCCCTGGCCGGTTCCTAGGGGTCTCCCTTTTCTCTGGAGCATGCTCCTTGGGCAGGGGACCCCTCTGAGTGCCCTGTTCTGCCGGTGGCCCCATCCTCCTTCAGGAGCCACTGCCTCAGGGGTCCATGATAGAGCATCACTCACCCACTTGCTAAGTTGATAGACATTTATGGAGCACTTACTCGGTGCTGTGCAGGGTTTTAGCACCTCGAGGTAAGCACATCACAGCACTTATGGTCTAGAAAATGTGTGTATAGCGAGGGTGGGGAATAACATGCCCCTCTAGAGACAAAGCTTCCCCAGAGCCCCATGTGCACGCATGTGGGGACACACACACACACAGAGAAACATGCACTTAAATGCACTTAAGGCCCTGGGAGAAATGCTTTATATACAAACCACTAGCATTTATAATACATCAACCTGGCCTATTATTACCTATCAGAGCTGCAGTGCCAGCAGGCCTGGTGGTGTGCCTCCATCCCTGGCTGGAGTGGCAGAGAGAGGGCAGCCAGGCCCAAGTGGAGGATTGGGGAAGCCTTGGGAAAATAAAGAGTGAGGGCACCATCTCAGTTTGGGTCACCCCAAGAAGTTTGAGAACCAAAAAAGGAGAGGACAGGAGGCCCCGGTCCAAGGCTCCACAGTGACGTGGTCTTCCTGCCTCCCTCCTTCCGCTCCTAGGCCAGGCCTGTTCTTTACGCCCCTCAGCCCCGCTGGAGCCTCCATCCCTGGGACAGGTGCATAGGATGGCTTGGAGTGTGGAACTCAGTGAGGAGTCAACTCTCCTGTGAATGAAGACAATCACCTGTGTGTGTGTGCATCACATGTGTGATATGCACTTGTGTGTGTGTGTATGTTGATATGGGTTGGCTGTGTCCCCACTCAAATCTCATCTTGAATTCCCACGTGTTGTGGGAGGGATCTGGTGGGAGGTAGCTGAATCACGGGGAAAAGTCTTTCCCACGCTGTTCTTGTGACAGTGAGTCTCACAAGATCTGATGGGTTGTTTTTTTTGTTTGAGACAGTCTTGCTCTGTCGCCCTGGCTGGAGTGCAGTGGTGCGATCTTGGCTCACGGCAACCTCCACCTCCTGAGTTGCTGAGATTGCAGGCATGTACCACTATGCCTGGCTAATTTCGTATTTTTAGTAGAGATGAGGTTCCCTCATGTTGGTCAGGCTGGTGTTGACCTCCTGACCTCAGATGATCCACGCTGCCCGGCCTCCCAAAGTGCTCAGATGACAGGCGTGAGCCACTGTGCCTGGCCGATCTGGTGGTTTTTAAATGGGAGTTTCTCCGCACAAGCTCTCTCTTTGCCTGCTGCCATCCATGTAAGACGTGACTTGCTCCTCCTTGTCTTCCGCCACAATGGTGAGGCTGCCCCGGCCATGTGGAACTGGAAGTCCTATTAAAGCTCTTTCTTTTGTAAATTGCCCAGTCTTGGGTATGTCTTTACCAGCAGCGTGAAAACAAATAACACATGTGTGCATCACTCAAGCCACGGTGATGAAGATGGCAGGAGGGGACAGGAAGGAAGCACTGAGCACAACTGGGGCAGGTGGGAGAGGCTGCCCAGTAACCAGCCCAGGTGATGGCTGAGTCTGCAGGCAGCTTCTGAGAACAGAGGTGAGGGCCTGAAGCGGCCCCCGTGACCCTACCATGATACCACGATGATGCTGAATACACAGGAAGCCAGCAGTGGCTACTGTTTATTGGACATTTCCTGTGTGCCTCCCAGGATTAACCCACTCACCTTTTCCTACCAACAGCCCTTTGAGGTAAGTCTTGTTATCTTCCCTACCTGCCTAGGAGGAAACTGAGGCACAGAGAGCCCCAGTAACCTTCCTGGGGTTCCACTGCTGGGAAGGGGTGAAGCTCGGATGTGGGCCCAGGCAGCGTGGCTCCAGAGGCCACACTCCTACCCTCTGACTCAGGGAAAGGCCTGGCTGCCCCTCGGCTGGAGTAGTCCCCCGGAATGCTCTGTCCCGTGCTGGGTGGCCAAAGCACTTGTGACAGCCCTTGCCTCCCTCCCTCACAGCTGAACACATTTCCTCCCCCTTCCTTCTTCCAGGGCTTCCCATCCTCTCTGGCTGCTCTAGCTCCTCACCCCAGGCACCTCCTGGCTGGCAGTGCTGACACAGGGGTGGCCCCAGGGCCTGGAGGCTCGGAGCTCAGCTGTCAAGTTCTGTCCACCCTCCTCTCCCTGCCTTACCCGGAGCAGATCTCCGGGCAGTGCTCTGTCCTCATGGAGTCCTTTCTAGGGACAGGGAGGGGTGGGAGGGGGGTGATGGGAGGCCTTGTCAGTCCTCTGGCCCCACGGCTGTCAAAACAGGCCTCAGAGAGCAGGGTGGCATTGCGAGGCCACACAAAAGCTCCCCACAATAACCCCAGGACAGCCGGCTGCCCTCCCCGCCCCCCTGGCTCCTCCTCACCCGGCTTCCTATTAAAATGCAGCAGCATCTCCAGCCCCATCAAAGGCCCATTCAGCTCCACCGCCGGCTCCCCCTCTTGCACACAAGGGCCTGACTAGAGGAATTAGGGAAATGGCCTTTCTCCCCAGCTCCCCGCATTCCAGGGCACCCGGCTGGGAAATTAAATGGCCTCTGGTTTTTGTGAACACCGAAGCCTGGTGAGAGGGAGGAGCCCCCACTGGGAGGGGCGGCTACCAAAAGGCAGCTCACTGTGGAAGCTGGAAGCCACCACTGCCCCCAGAAGGCAGAGACTGCCCAGAAAGCGGGACTGTGCCCTGGAGGAGCTCGTCCTGCGCTCCCTGCGGCTTGCTTGTGTGTGTCCCTGGCCCCAGAGGAGAGGCTGCAGGCCAGGCAGCGGTGCACGTCGCCCTGGCCAGCAGTGGCACTGTTTACAGCCGTCCCAGCTCCTCACGCTTTCAAACATGACCTGGGCCTTTTCTCTACCAGTCCTTGGCCTGTGGTCACTACACTGGGGTGGCGGGGAGCAAAGACAGGAGACACCCACTCTTCTCCCTTCTGCACATGCCTCTGCCTAAGGTAGTGCCAGAGTCCCTGAGGGGACTGTGTCCATGACCAGAGCTGGGGGCCAGTCCCCAAGTTGCTGGGCGAGGTGTGAGTTTGGTTAGGGAGCTTCTGGTACAAGCCACCCCCAACTTATCCTATCAAGCTCCAGGTCGCTAACGGCAGGACAGATTTCATGTCCTGGGGGTTAGTCTGTGGTCCTTGAATCAGAGAGGGGTTCCTTGAATTCCTCTGGCAAATTGTTTTTTTCTGTCACATGTATGTGCATGCACACACACACACACACACACACACACACCACACACACCACACACACACACACACCCCCCCCACACACACACACAGCATGCCTCCCCTGTAATGAAGCCTGAGGTTGCCGTGATCTGCCCACAAGTCTTGCCTCCAGAGGCTGGAACTCTGTCAACAGCAAACATCACGTCCTCTTGGCTTCCGCACCCCAGGCATCTTGTACCATCGAGTGCCACCCAGCAAACAATGTCAGCTGAGCGAATGAACAGCCTCATGCACACGGCTTACTGCCAGCCTTAGGTCCATTAAAGACTATGTGTGCCCACATAGCAAGCCCCCACCTTTTCCTTTTTTAAACCATTTCGAGGCACCACTTCCAGAAACATATAGCATGTGTGCTTCAACCCTGGGAGTCCCGGGGCATCATGATGGAAGGAAGACAAATGCCACCTTCTACAGTCCCACGGCCTGGGGAGCTGGCAAAGCAGCAGCTTCTGACGTGGGAGGGCTTCCCCTGGTCTGAGACTCAGACCTCTACCCATCCTCATGAGACCTGGTCAGTTCTTCACACCCAGAGAGAAGCCCCTGGTCACCCAGGCACGCCTAAGTGTAAGCTTGCCTGGGTGGCCGGAGCTTCTCTCTGGGTGTGAAGCATGGGCGTCTCATCCTGGCTCTGCCCCTGGGCAGGCCCCTTCCTTTCTCTGGGCCCATTTCCCCATCTGTAACGAGAGGGGCGGGTTCAGATGACACAAGTCCCCTTTGGTTCTGAGATTCTGGGATTCTAGATTAGGAGCTGGGACCGGAAGCTGGCCCTGCTTGGAGGACCTAGGCAGGACACATCCCCAGAGCATCCTGGCAGACCATCCACTACCCACCCCACCCCTCCCCCAACTCACCACTGCTGCAGCGGCATCAGCGGCCAGGGACGCCCAGCTGAGGAGCAGGCTCAGTGCCCCGCAGCACAGCATCCTAGGAGAGAGGCAGGCGACAAGATTGGCAGGTGGGGGCCCTCTTCCTCCGTCTTCTTCCTGCCCACCTTGGCCCCCAGGCCCTTGCAATGGATGCAAAGGCAGCCTCAGTCCCTGCCCTGACGTGGGCCCTGCTAACTACTAGGGGAGGACCATGGAGCCCAGGTCCTTGGGGTTAAAGAGACCCAGGCGTAAGAGCACAGGCCAAGGAGGCCGCGTTGGCTAAGATGGCCAGAGGCTCTCATGCGTGGGCCCACGTTCCTTAGCTGTTCAGCAGAGTCAGGCCCAGAGAAGAAGGAAAGCCTAATGCTTGCTTGTTTGGTGACCAGATGGTGAGCTGGTGGCTGCTGTCTGTCTCCTCTGTTGAGTGCTGAGGATACGGCAGAAGGTGGCCTCAGGCAGCCTGGCTGTTGTCCCTGCACTCTGGAGCTGGCCAGGCCCTCGTCTCTCTCTGATGATGGCATCTTGCCCAGCTCTTTGTCCCAGGTCCATGGGTAGGAATACTCACGAGGCCAGGAGACACTTGGAGCGCTTGGCCAGTCCTAGGCAGGCCATGAGGCAGATGACCAGGTCCAGGATAAACAGCAGGAGGTAAGAGAGCCACCTGGGTAGAGGGCCAGGGACAGTCAGGGGCAGCAGGGCAGAACTCCTCACCTGCTGCCCACCTGGGAGGCCTGCACGGCAGCCCCGGGGCCACTGGACGCTTTACCACGACACACTGCCCAGAGCCAGCACGCACCCGACACGCATAGGCTGAAGGCCCCGGGGCTGCACCCTCACTGCTGCCTGGACAAAGCTGTCACTTCCCACTGCTGCCTCCACCTCCAGGCTGGGTGTCAAAACCAGCACGGTGCATTAGAACTTTCCCCAGTAAAGGACTAAATCCCTGCTGTCCACTCTCTTTGCCACTACCCACAGGTGGTTACTGAGAAATTGAAATACGGCTTGTGCAACTGAAGAAACACATTTTAAACTTTGCTTAATAATTTTAATTAGATAGCCACACGTGGCTGGGGCTGCCACCCTGGACAGCACAGCTTTGAAGTGTTTTTCTGCAGCCTCCCAGCAGGTATCTCCTAGGACCCTACCTCCCTTTGCCTCTAGAACTCTCAGATAGCATCAGACCAGCCAAGTTCTAATGTTTATAGCCACAGATCTAAGACAGCCCCTAAGGTGCCTGCTTCCCTGACAAACAGCCTGGCTCCTCAAGGCCTCCCATCTTGCCCCCTCGCTGGATGGGATCCATAACTTAAGACTTTTAGGTTCAGGCTGGACACAGTGACTCATGCCTGTAATCCCAGCACTTTGGGAGGCTGAGGCGGGCAGATCACCCGAGGTCAGGAGTTCGAGACCAGCCTGGCCAATATGGTGAAACCCCATCTCTACAAAAAATACAACAATTAGCCAGGTGTGGTGGTGCGCATCTGTAATCCCAGCTACTCTGGAGGCTGAGGCAGAGGAATCGCTTGAACCTGGGATGCAGAGGTTGCAGCGAGCTCAGATCATACCACCGCACTCCAGCCTGGGTGACAGAGTGAGACTCCATTTCAAAAACAACAACAAAAGACTTGTAGGTTCATTTTAAACATTTGTGCCAGGCACTGAGCTTGGCAGCAGGGATACCCAGGTGAGTAGGCTCATTTCTGACCATCAGAGAGCTCAGTGTGGAACCTGGGAGGCCGGGTCAGGGTACCTACAGCCCCACAGCCCTCTAAGCGCTCCCAAGCCCCTCCTTCCTCTGGCCTTTTTGCCTCCGAGGCTGGGCTGATGGTGAAAGACAGTCACACCCCAGCTGGGAGGCTTGGTAAGCCACTTCACCCCTTGGGACCTTGCTTTCCATGTCTGCAAAGGGCGCTGCAACCCCTCATCTCACAGGGCCAGAATAAGGACTAAGGGCATGCTAAATACAGAGGGTGATGAGGCAAGACAGCCAGGGACTTCAAAGGCCCTGCCCTCCTGTGTAAGGCTGACCGCAAGGATGGAGAGGCAGACCCAGTGTCAGGTTTAGCAAGTTTATTTTAACCTGCCGGCTGGCTCACCACAGGCAGTGAAGGCAGCAGCCTGGCTTACAGACTATGGGGGTTATATAGGGGGTTTGCAGGTAGCCGAGTGCTGTTTTTAGGCCGGGCGCGGTGGCTCACGCCTATAATCCCAGCACTTTGGGAGGCCGAGGTGGGTAGATCACGAGGTCAAGAGATCGAGACCATCCTGGTCAACATGGTGAAACCCCATCTCTACTAAAAATACAAAAATTAGCTGGGCATGGTGGCGCGCACATGTAGTCCCAGCTGGGAGGCTGCCTCGGGAGGCTGAGGCAGGAGAATTGCTTGAACCCAGGAGGCGGAGGTTGTGGTGAGCCAAGATCACGCCATTGTACTCCAGCCTGGGTAACAAGAGCGAAACTCTGTCTCAAAAAAAAAAAAAGAAAAACCACATTTTGGTTTTTAGGGGCCGACATTCTGCTTAATTGGGTTAACATCTTGGGTTTGAGAACCGGGTGTGACCACATCCTGGAACCTAGGTGCCCTGCTTACAAGGCTTAAGGCTGTTTTGTTATAAGCTTGGCTTAGCAGGGGAGGGGTTTTATGGGTTTGCTTTGCTATAACCCTAACCTGCTGCTTCTCCGGAGAACAGGCTGAAGAAACCAAGTACCCTAAGCCCAAGGGCACCGAGAAGACCCCAAAGAAAGTGCCGCCATTCCTTTCCCTTCCACGCAGGTCCCTAAGGTGGTCCTCACAAGGCAGCGGTGGTCTCCCCTGGCAGCCATGCCCTCTGCCCCACGCTGGGCACCAGCGGGAGAGTGGACAGAGGAAGAAGGGCATGGAGACAGGTGTTTCTCAGCCCCCAAAAAGGGAAGTATTTGGATCTTATTTCTCTTGATGCAAGAGCCAAGTAAACTTTGCTGACCCCTCCTCTCCAGCAATGGTTCTCTGCTTCACTGACACCGTAAAGGGGAAGAAGGAGTTTGGAGCGTGGGCAGGGAGTGCCCTGGAGTTGGCAGAAAGTGGCAAAGAGGCTCCGAGGGAGTGAGGGGAGGGAGCAAGCTGGAGGCCCCGGCGGCCAAGGGAGGTTCTTTCTTTTTTTTTTTTTTTTTTGAGACGGAGTTTCGCTCTTGTTACCCAGGCTGGAGTGCAATGGTGTGATCTTGGCTCACCGCAACCTCCGCCTCCTGGGTTCAAACAATTCTCCTGCCTCAGCCTCCCGAGTAGCTGGGACTACAGGCACGTGCCACCATGCCCAGCTAATTTTTGTATTTTTAGTAGAGACGGGGTTTCACCATGTTGACCAGGATGGTCTCGATCTCTTGACCTCGTGATCCACCCGCCTCGGCCTCCCAAAGTGCTGG
>PVKV010004847.1:0-41326 GCA_004027835.1 Alouatta palliata | reverse complement strand
ATCGCTTAATCCTGAAAGTCTTGTGAGAAGACATAGCGAGAAACTGAGTAAAGCACACACCACGATGGCGGAGAAAGGAAGAGAGGAGCTTATGCTTGGTTCTTATGGGCTGGTTGAGGACTCAGAGATATCAGAGTACAGAGACGCTCTTCCCTGTACAGATTCGACAGCTTGTAGCACAGGGGAAAAGACCCCACATCACGTACAAGTACATTCAGTAACTAAATGCCATCCTAGTACGCTCTGCTGTTCAATTTAATAGAAATGCACAATGACTTTGGAACCATTGATACAAGTGGCACTATTATCAAATAATGGTGCCATTATGAACAAACCCCAGTAATAGGTGACATTTCCATATTTCTATATCATAGCAAACAAACTTCAGGGCAAAGCGCTGTTAAAAATCATCCGTAAACTTTTTCTGTAAGGCCGCTTGTTTTCTCCTTCACAGTTCTACATTTTTAACTTCTCTATTTTTTAAACTCCTTCTTAGGGAAAAAAAAAAAAAAAAAAGAAGAAGAAGAAGGCAGTCATTTGTCATGTCTTCTCTTTTTTCCTGACACCTTCCCACAGGAAACAAAATTAAACTAAAAAGTTGTTTTCTGAGATGCGGTCTCGCTATGCTGCCCAGGCTGTTCTTGAACTCCAAGATAAAAGATCCTAAAATCAAAAACAAAAAAAACAGAGGCCGGGCACGGTGGCTCATGCCTGTAGTCCCAGCACTTTGGGAGGCTGAGGTGGGCAGATCACGAGGTCAGGAGTTCAAGACCAGCCTGGCCAACAGAGTGAAACCTCATCTCTACTAAAAATACAAAAACTAGCCGGATGTGATAGCAGGTGCCTGTAGTCCCAGCTACTCGGGAGGCTGAGGTGGGAGAATTGCTTGAACCCAGGAGGCAGAGGTTGCAGTGAGCCGAGATTGCCATTGCACTCCAGCCTGGGTGACAGACTCTGTCTCAAAAAAAAAAAAAAGAAATTATTTTTTAAAATAAGAATGACAGCAGTGACCTACTTACAGCTCCCCACTTCTCCACACCATCCCCAGTTCCTCCTTAAAGGTTCAGTACCTAGCATGCCCTCCAGGGACAGGTAGGATGACCCAGAGATGGAATCAGGTTCTCTCTCATAGGAGGGACAGATCAGCTTCCCAGGCTGGGCAGAGTTAGGGACAAGCTCCGGGTGGTGGAGACCATGGTCTGGAGCACAGAGAAGTTCTCAACCAGCGACGTAAAATGCACCCCCTGGGAACTCACTCACAAAAGCAAGCTCTTAGCCCTGCCCCAGACCTGCTGAATGAGAACCTCCAGGGGTGGGGCCCTGCAATCTGTGTTTACGAAGCCTTCCAGGTGATTCTGATGCAAGCTCAGGTATGAAAACCTCTGGGAGGGAGGGCGCTGTGGCACTCAGTGAGGTTATCTGGAAGGGTGGCTGGGCCAGGTCAGTGGAGGTAAGGGGCTAAGACCAGGAGGCCTGGATTCTGGTTTCTGCTCTGAAACACACACATTTTCAACTTTGGGGCAGCAATGCAACCTCCCCGTGCCTCAGTTTCTTCACCTGAGGGCTGCCCACCAGCCTGCTGCAGGCTCATGTGAGAAAACCTGGAGAGGCCATGCTGGCCACCAGGTGCAGGAAGTTTTGGTGTCCCGAAACAACTCCTCTCTACTCCCCTAGACTGGGGCATGCAGCCCTCCTGGGACCGCCTGATCCCTGAGCCCTCAGCCACTGCCCCTACCTACTAAGGCACAGGCGTCCCTCTAGGTGGAAATGGACAGGTGTGGGGCTTCCAATCCAGGAAAGGAGGACTTGGAGCAGGGCCCACCCCACCCTGTTGGTGCGACCCCAGAGGGCCTCTTGTTAGCCACTCAGCTGCATGATCTGGGCTCTAGCAAGGCGCAGGTCCAGGTCCTGCCTGACCTGCTCACGAGTCCTCCACTTGCCTCTGCCACCCACAGCGTCCCAGACCGCAGCCTCCCATTGACCCCACGGTGATTACAGTAATGACTACAACAGCACTCACCATCACAGTCACCAGTTGAGGGTACTCTATAGTTCACCAGCACTTTCACTGACATTGTCTCACTAATGTCATTTATCTGATATCTGGACTTCCCCCTTTGGGTCTGGGAAGTCTTCTAAGATCTGCTGCCTCCCCTGGACCCCTGAGGACTGATGTGCTGGGTGTCCACCCCCAGGCCCAAACCAGCCCCACAGGTCCCAGCAAGGGCCCAGATGCCGCCTTTCCACCTGCAGACAGCAGCCACACCTGGGCCCTCCAGGCTCACGCCAGAGGGGAGGCAGCTGCCCGCAGGCTGGAGGCAGCTATGGGCTGGCTGGACCAGTGTGAAGCCCCGGGGCTTCTGGCCTCACTTCTCGGTAATAATGGAGAGGTCGAGGGGCTGATCTCCAGGAATACAGAACCCTTCCCTTTGGGAACACGGGGGATTTTAGAGAGTGGCACTTGCAATGTCCAAACCTGGCCCTGGAGCACTGTCAGGCTTCGGGGTGGAAGGACCCAGCCCGGGGGCCTGTTCCCAGCTCACCTCCCCATACAGCTCTCACCCTGGGGGAGAAGGACTTCAGGTTTTCCCATAAGGGAGTTCTGGGAGTTTCTCTACACTAGTGAAGGTCATGGTCCTGGGGCCTTCCTGGGCAGGGCAGGGCAGGGGGTTTTCCTCTTAGGGCTGGGTTCCTCCTCTAGAGATCCTGGTGCTGGTGGGTGAAGAGGCGGCAGGCACCAGGACAGTAGGGAGGGGCAGAGAGAGCCTAGAGGGTAGTGACCATGGGGTCCTTCCCCACCAGGGTCCGGGGCAAGGGTGGGGTGCCCAGAGGGAGAGTTCTCCCCAGCCAGGCCAGGCCTCACCTCTGCTTCCCAGCCCCGAGCTGGCTGTCACTCTACTCCTGCATCCCAGCCACGCCAGCTCACCCGACAAGACTGTTCCAGCCCAGCATCCACACACCGGGCATCAGTGCTCAGGCTATGGGGATGGGTCCTGGTGGACACTGGCGGCTGAATGAACTCTGCGGAGGACCAGGGCCCCTGGTCTGGTACCCATCCTCAGCCCCTATCTGGAGGCCAGGGCCTCCTCCCACAATGGACTTGGGCACGGAGGAGCAGTGCAGCTGTCTCTTTAAGGTGACCCCCCTTGTTGACTAAGGGATTAAAGCCTTAGAGGAGCTTAAGGGAGCAGGAGGGTGACAAATGGGGTCCAATCCTCTTCATAGGATGCCAGGGCAATGACTAAATTCTCCTGTTGGGGCTGGATTTTGCGGCAGAGGCTGCTTGGATAAGCATCTGAAAAAGCCTGGTGCTTAGAGTGAGAATGACACGTGTGGGTTGGGAAAACTCCAGTTCCAGGCAGCTGAGGTGGAAAAGGCAGAGGCAGTTTTCAGGGAACCAAGTTCTCAGCTGTCCACCATCGTCATGCTCCTCCCGGGGCCAGGTCCCCAGCAGAGGGGCGGCAGCCCCAGCAAAAGGCCTTTGTGTGTCAAGCAGTCTGTGCCACAAAATCCAGCCCTGGCTTGGCAGAGTAGCCTCTCCCTTCCCTAAGAGTCCAAACCTCCTCTGGGCAGGCCAGCACACCCTTCACTGTGAGCCCCCACCTGGAGTCACAGTCCGAAGCCAGAGCCCCGAGGACCCGCTGCAGGCTTCCATCACCCCACCCCATGGGACTCCTCAATTGCTTTTTTTTTTTTTTTTTGAGATGGAGTCACGCTCTGTCTCCCAGGCTGGGTGGGTGGTGGCATGACCTCGGCTCACTGCAACCTCCGCCTCCCAGGCTCAAGTGATCCTCCTGCGTCAGCCTCCCGAGTAGCTGGGACTATACCACGACCAACTAATTTTTGTGTTTTTGGTACAGACAGGGTTTTGCCATGTTGCCCAGGCTGGTCTCGAACTCCTGAGCTCCACATGCATCAGCCTCCCTCCCAAAGTGCTGGGATTACAAGAGTGAGCCACCACGCCCAGCCCTCAGTTGTTTCTGAAGAGTTTTTTCTTCTTGACATCTCCTGGACCCCGCAACACTCTGTATGCAGCACTTAAAATGAACACAAAAAATGCAGTGTGGCTGATTTTCCACGTTCGAGGTCTCCTTTGACCAATCGGAAGGAGTTCAGCTTTCCGGAAAATGAATGGGGTTTGATCCCTCAGCTGCCTCCTTTGGTCCTTCCCCCACATCCCTGCCACCCCTCCAGGCTTGGGGAGCACAATTGCCCATTTGCCCCAGCAGAGGCAACTGCAGCGCAGACGGGGGTCCAGCCCTCGGGCAGCACACAGGCCCTCCATGTACAGCTAAGCCGCTGGGATCTGATGGGGCCCTTGCTCTGACCACACTGGCCTTGTGGGCTGTGCCTGTGCCCGGCCAGCTGCCCGGGAGCCTTACCAGAGCATCGATCCCAGAGAAGGTGTGGTTGGCGTCCTCCAAGGAGTACATCAGCTGGTACACCCCATCGTTGGTCTCGCTGTTTCCATAGAAACCAATGCCCACTGCAGCACTGTAAGCAAGACCCCAAACAGAGGTTAGAGGGGACAGGCAGACAATGTTTGTGTTTATTTTAAAATATAAGCTTGGGGCTGGGCACGGTGGCTCATGCCTGTAATCCCAGGTACTTAGGAGGCTGAGGCATAGAATTGCTTGAACCCAGGAGGTGGAGGTTGCAGTGAGCCAAGATCATGCCACTGCACTCCCTCATGGGTGACAGAGCTAGACTCTATCTCCAGAAAAAAAAAGCTTTTTTTCTTTTCTTTTTTTTTTTAGAGCAGTTTAAGTTCACAGCAAAATTAAATGGAAAGTAGAGAGTTTTCATATATCCGCTGCCCCATGCATGCACAGCCTCCTACTCCACTCTAAAATCCTGCACCAGAGTGGCGTGTCCATTGCAACTGACGAACCTAGACAGGCACATCATCACCACCCAAAGTCCACAGCTTCCACTAGAGTTCACTCTCCGTGTTGCACATTCTATAGGTTTGACATATGGATGACATACATTGGCTGGGTGCAGTGGCTCACGCCTGTGATCCCAACACTTTGGGAGGCTGTGGAGGGTAGATTGCTTGCGCCCAGGAGCTGAAGACCAGCCTGCACAACATAGTGAGACCCTATCTGCAAAAAATTAAAAAAAAAAAAAAAGAAAAGAAAAAATGACGTGTCCACCATTACTGTATCATACAGGGTAGTTGTTTCATTGCCCTAAAAATCCTCTGTGCTCTGCCTGTTAAGTACCCCCTCCCCTCTAATCCCTTTATTTTTATTTTTCTGAGATGGAATTTCACTCTGTTGCCCAGGCTGGAGTGCAATGGTGAGATCTTGGCTCACTGCAACCTCCGCCTCCTGGGTGTGATTCTCATGCCTCAGCCTCCCGAGTAGCTGGGATTACAGGCACGTGCCACTACGCCTAACTAATTTTTGTATTATTAGTAGAGATGGGGTTTCACATCGTTGGCCAGGCTGGTCTTGAACTCCTGACCTCAGGTGATCTGCCCGCCTTGGCCTCCCAAAGTGCTTGGATTACAGGCATGAGCCACTGTGCCTGGCCTTAACCTTTGACCTTTTCACTTTCTCCAGTTTTGCCTTTTCCAGAATGTCATAGAGTTGAAATGATAGAGTGTGGAGTATTTTCAGATTGGCTTCTTCCGCTTAGTAATACGGATTTAAGATTCCTGCATGACTTCTCCTGGCTTGATAATGCATTTTTTTTCAGTGCTGAAGAATATTTCATCATCTGGATGGACCGCAGTTTATCCATTCACCTATTATAAGGCGTCTTCGTTGCTTCCAAGTTCGGGTAATTCTGAATGTAGTTGCTATAAACATCTATGGAGAGCAGGTTTTTTACTTTAGCTGAGGAACTCTTCCCTAGGGGCTGGTGTGGGTAGGGGGATGACATCTCACATTCGGGCAGGTGGGGCTGGGGGTGGGGAGGTGAACGTTAAGGGCCTTGGAAGGCCGGCTCTACAGGACATTTTGTTCAGGCAGTAGGAAAATACTGTCCTCCAGTTCTATGACTCCAAAAGGCAGGAGACTGCAGCCAGCCCTAGGGATGCTGACGCAGTATGTCTGGGACCTACACTTTCACCAGCCCCCAGGGGATTCTGACACGGGTGGGCTTGGGAATTGCTGAGGTCTGCTGAGATCACACCCATTGCCGACCCTGGGTCTCTCTTGACACCTCCAGGAATTGTGGACTCCTTCAACATCCTCCCCCTTTTCTCCCAACATTCCCAGGCCACCCATGGGACAGTCTGTTCTTCCACTGTGAAGTCTCAGCTTATAGAATGTTCCTTCTTCTACTGAGCTGACACCTGCCTCCTTAAACCACTCTCACTGGATCTTCGTTTATCTTCTAGGGCAGGCTGGAATAAGCTTTCAATTCTGCACGGTGCCCCAGTCAGACATCTGAACGTGGCTTCCCCCAACCCTCTCACCTCATGCTCTCCAAGTGGGACCGGTGTCCTTCTTTGGCCTAAGGTCTCCAGAGCTTGCCCAGGCCATCATCATCCTCTAGATGAAAGTCTAATTGGTTTATGTCACTCTTAAATGTAGCCTAAGTCACTCAAGTCCCCACAGTTTGCTCATCAGCTCTGAGTGCAGCGGGGCTCCTGCCTTAGGACCTCCGCTCCCCGGGACCCTGACCTGAACTTGCGCCCACCCTGGTTCCCCCTCCCCTGACACCAATCTTGTGGTCTACAAACAGCCCCTGAATTTCTTCCCAAGAAATGCCGTTAAGCCCAGTCTCTCCTCCTTCTTATAGTGCTGTATTAATTTTTGTTTCATTTTAACCAAAAGCAGAACTTTAAATCTAGCCCTGTGAAATCTCATCTAGTTGGTTTTAGTCCAACATTCCAGCATGAACAAATCATTTCAAATCTTGACTCTTGTCATCCATCATATTCCATCTGACCCGCACCACTTGGGCCCATCTGAAGACTGATTAAGCAGCCTCCTGAGTTTTCATCCAAAATGCTCATTTGGGTGGGGGTTGGGGGAGATGAATGTACACGTCGATGTCCACACTTACATTTGTTTTGTTCTTTAAACAAGACAGGATCTTGTTTAAAAACCCCCTGGAGGACTGTGATAGAAACTTCCTTCCAGGGCACCCTCGACCCCTAAAATTCAGTGTTTTTCAGGATGTGGTCCTCGGACTCCAGGAACAGAATCACCTGGGGAGCCTGTTAAGCGCAGATGAGCAGCCTGGCCCATTCCATCAATGTGGCCTGGGAATGTGCCTTTTACAATGAGGTTCCTGCATCATCCAAGATGGGGAGCGGCAGACATTTAGAAAAACGAGGTTCCTGCGTACTTCACGTGTCTCTGTCGCTGTCTCTCACACACACACCCTCTACAGTTTAAAAATCCACTGCACCAGTCAATATTCTTTAGATTGAACCAGAGTTGTATGAACAGCTTTGAACCCAGTTAAATGCACCACCGTGGAAAATGCCACCTATTTTTTTCCCACGGTATCCACACAGAGATGAGGAGCTTCACCAAGTACTCAGCTGAGATATTCATACGTCAAATGAATGGTCTCTGCATGATCCTCCCACTGGTATCTTTCTGTAAAAGAAAACGAACCCATCGTACTGTGCTCTGAGAAGCCGTTTGTCAGCTCCGTGTGATCAACCTTTCCTAGCGTTCTGAGTTACAATTTAGTGTTTTCCGAGGATTCAACATGAAGCCTGGACCTTCCTATCATTCTCCTTCTCTCGGGTCTTTTTTCTGAAATGGACGAATTCCAGTTTTGTGCCCTTCTCCTCGTCTGTGGGTTTATCAGCAATGGCCCAGCAGGGGCTGTGATATTACACCTCGTCTTTGGGGATCAGAAATCGCCTTGGGGCTCACGCCTGTAATCCCAGCACTTTGGGAGGCTGAGGCAAGTGGATGACCTGAGGTCAGGAGTTCGAGACCAGCCTGGCCAACATGACGAAACCCCATTTCTACTAAAAATACAAACATTAGCTGGGCATAGTGTTGGGTGCCTGTAATCCCAGCTACTGGGGAGGCCGAGGCAGGAGAATCACTTGAACCCGGGAGGCGGAGGTTGCAGTGAGCTGAGATTACGCCATTACACTCCAGCCTGGGCGGTAGAGCAAGACCGTGTTTCAAAAAAAAAAAGTCGCCCTGGCTGTTTAATGAGGGTCTGCTGGTCCCTCCTGGGGTCACTGGTCCCACCCAGGCCATGGGAAAGCCTGTTCTGCTTGGGAGTTGGGGAATAAGTGAGTTGGTGGTGTGGCCTTCTTCCTGGCATGCTCACACCCCTATTTTTCCCAAATATAAAATCACTACCCTCCCCCAAAACGAGGGGCACTGCCTATCCCTTTTGCTTTTTCAGGACCCCCTTGTTGGTCTTTTCTTCTGTGTATTCAATCTCGTTTTCCAGCAGAGCCACGCGAGCAGAGCTCATGTGTCCTCCCACCTCAGTCCCCCAGCCCTGACCTCCATCCTTTCTCCTGCTGCTGTCACGACTCTCCTTCCTGTCCCTCCCATAGTTCACACCAATCAGGCCATTCCTGTGTCCCAGTGACACAGCTCCAGTGAAGGTGACCAATGACCTCCCTGCCACTAAACCCAGGGACCTTTCCCAAACCCCCTCCCACAAGCAGTGGTCAGCTTGGTTCTTCTTCTTGGAACACGCTGCCCTGTGACTCCTGTGCCCCTGCGGGATTCCCAGCCCTTCCTGGTGGGATCCTCTTTCCTGGTCTCCTTCACAGGCACCGTTTGCGTCCCAGCCATTAAACGCTGGCCCCAGCCCCCTTCTCTTCTCACTGTGTGCGTCCTACGACAGTCCCCCCACGTGTGTGGCTGCCACACTGGCCACCCTCATGACCCTGGCTTTATAACTCCAACTCCACGTGGATGTTTCAAAGGTACCTTAAACTCAGTCTGTGCACAACCACACTGTGGCCGTCTGCCTCTCTTCAGCTTCCCTGCCAACGTCCCATGCCTGAGGATGGCACCGCCACCCCATCTGGGTGCTTAAGCCAGAAACCTGCAGATCAACTTCACCAGCTCCTCCCTGCACCTCCCCAGCCAATTCTTCCTCTGTGCACCCCCCTCTGGCCCTGCCCACGCCCGGATGTCAGCCAGATGTTCTCCAACTGGCACTCCCTGATAGCCGGAGTTTCACTCTTGTCCCCATCTGTGCGACCCTCTGCCTGGACCTGTCCCTCCTCTGTCCCCTGCCCTGTTCTCCATCACAGGGGGCTGATCCCTCACACTGAATGTCTCTGGCTCCCCTGCCAGCTGACGTCTGCCGACGTAGGCGCTGGCAGGGGACTGGAGGTGGTGGGAAGGCAGTGGGGCCCTGCGCCCCTTGTTCCGCAGCTGCTGTTGGCAGGCTGTGCGGCTCCAGCTTCCCTAGTGACATGGCCTCTCCCTCTGTCCCTCTGGCCTGCAGGTGGTGGTGGCTCCTGCTGCTGCTAACCCTGGGGTCACTGCCTGCCCTCATTAAGCCTCCGAGCTCTTCTGCCACCCGGTGACCACTCTTCGCATTCAAGTCCCGCTGTTCCGAATACTCGCTTCCATCAAACCTGAGTTATTCGGTCTTCCTACCTCTTTGCAGAGCCCCTGCTGTGGCTCCCCTGGCTCTTAGAATAAAGACCCTGACCCAAGTCACAGCCTATGAGTTACTCCGTGGTTTGGATCCCAACTGCCCGGTGTCTTCTGACCCTGTGACACTCTCCCCACCCCATTGCCATTCACTGCTCACCCCAGCCCTCGGCAGGGCCCCCAACCCCCTCATCTGTTCCGGCCACATTGGCTTCCTTTAGCCTCAAGCTCCCTCCCACTTCGGGGCCTGTTAACGCTCCTCTTCCCTCTGCTTGGAGGTGTCTCTGCCTCCCTTGCCCCCACCTTTGCCAAGTTAACACCTTCTCATCCTATGGCATTGGGGGCCCTTGTCACCCAGGGATGCCTGGACTCAGGTGGGCCATCCACTTCTACGCCCGCTCTTTTCCTTCAGAGCACTCTCCTTAGTTTTTTTATTTGTTTTTGTTTTTTTGAGACGAAATCTCCCTCTGTCGCCCAGGCTGGAGTGCAATGGCGCGATCTCAGCTCACTGCAACCTCTGCCTTCCAGGTTCAAGCAATTCTCCTGCCTCAGCCTCCCAAGTAGGTGGGATTACAGGCACCCGTCACCATGCCCAGCTAATTTTTGTATTTTTAGTAGAGATGGGGTTTCGCCATATTGGTCAGACTGGTCTCGAACTCTTGACCTCAAGTGATCCACCTGTCTTGGCTTCCCAAAGTGCTGGGATTACAGGCGTGAGCCTCTATGCCCGGTCTTCTCTCCTTAGTTGTAATGATTAAAAGCAAATTGGAGCTTGGCTCGCAGCCCATGCTGACAGACCCAGAAAGCAGACTTGGTGCGTGTATTCTTCCTGCTGGCGCCCTCTTGCCTGGTAAGAGTAAAGCCCAGAATGTTGTGGGATGGATTCTGTCAGGCACATTCCTTCCGCCTTGAGTTTTCCCTACACTGCAGGGAATTCTTTCTTATTGGAAGAATTGACTCCTCACGCCATTCTTACCATTCCAAAGTATTCTTCAAAAACCAGGTTTGTCATCTCTCTCTCTCTCTCTCTCTCTCTCTCTCTGTGTGTGTGTATGTGTGTGTGTGTGTGTGTGTGTGTGTGTGTGTGTAAGAGACAGGGTCTCACGTCACCCAGGCTGGAATGCAGCAGTGTGATCATGGCTCACTGTAGCCTCCACCTCCTGGGGCTCATCCTCCTCCTGCCTCAGTTGGGACTACAAGCATGCGGTCCCACGCCTGGCTCGTTTTTGTAGAGGTGAAGTCTCACTACGTTGCCCAGGGTGATCTCCAACTCCTGGCCTCAAGTGATCCTCCTGCCTTGGCCTCCCGAAGTGCTGGGATTATAGGTGTGAGCCACCATGCCCAGCCTCTGTTTTTTTGTTTTTAAATAAAAACCTTGTAAGCTTGACTAAAAATAAATAATAAATAATAAACTAAAAATTAAAAAAACCTGAGTTCATGCAACAGGAGTCCCTGTGTAGCAGGTGCTGCCGGCTTCTCCGGGTGTCCCCCGGGTCCCACCTCTCCCCTTGCACCCACACTGTCGCACAGCCTCAGCAGGAGGGTTTTTTTGAGATGGAGTCTTACTCTTGTCACCCAGGCTGGAGTGCAGTGGCACCATCTCAGCTCACTTCAACCTCTGCCTCCCAGGTTCAAGCGATTCTCCTGGCTCAGCCTCCCAAGTAGCTGGGATTCCAGGCACACTCCACCCGCAAGTCCCGGACCTTTCGGCCATTAGGCAAATTAGCCCCCCTAATTCTTGTATTTTTAGTAGAGATGGGGTTTCACCATGTTGGCCAGGCGGCTCTTGAGCTCCTGAGGTCAGGTGATCCGCCTGCCTCAGCCTCCCAAAGTGCTGGGATTACAGGCGTGAACCACCGTGCCCGGCCGTGCAGGAGGATTTTTAACACCACAGTTGCTTCTCAAAGCTCTTCCATTCTACTGGGAACCACACTCGCCTGTGACTTCCAACCTGCCCAGAACTCTGTCCTCTGAGTCTCTTATTTCAGCCCCGGCCGCATGTCACAGCAGCCTTGGTCCCCTTCCCTGTGCTCAGAGCTTTGTCAGCCCCACAGAGCTGCTTTAGCGTCTCGCCTGTGTTTTGGGTTGGGTGAGTGAGCCTCACACTACAGGCAGGACGAGATCAAGAGCATCTTCCAACAGCGAAGAAAACTTCAGGGGCAAGGTGAGCTGCCTAGGGATAAGAACCCAGGAATCCTCAGCCCCAGGCTCACTGGGACCTGCCTGGCTGCCAGCCTGCTGGCAGGTAGTGACAGACTCTCCTCTCTGGGGTGACCACACCCCAGAAGTGTCTCTGCATGGACACCAGAGGCTTTTGGATAAGCCTCTAAGATTTAAAAACAAGAAAAATGCAACAACTCCTGAAAACAGCCAGCATGCATGTGGACACTGGCTGGGGTGGGGTGGCCAGGCGGTGTTGGGGGCTGGGTACAGACCCCTGCATGGGAGTTAGGAATCCTCACCTCAAGCCCCAGCATGGTGGCTCATGCCTGTAATTCCAGTGCTCTGAGAGGCTGAGGTGGGAGAATTGCCTGAGGCCAGAAGTTCAAGACCAGCCTAAGCAACACAGTCTCAGCCCATGTGGTGGCTCATGCCTGTAATCCCAGCACTTTGGGAAAAGGCTGAGGCGGGTGAATCACTTGAGTTCAGGAGTTCAAGATCAGTCTGGGCAACATGATGAAACCCTGTCTCTACAAAAAGAAAAAAAAAAAAGCCAGGCATGGTGGTGTGCACCTATAGTCCCAGCTACTTGGGAGGTTGTGGTAGGAGGATTGCTTGAGCCTGGGAGTTTGAGGCTGCAGTAAGCTGTGATCGAACCACTGTACTCTAGCCCTGGGTGACAGGGGGAGACCCCATCTTGAAAGAAAAAGAGAAAAAGAGAAAGAGAGAAAGAGAGAAAGAGAGAAGGAAGGAAGGAAGGAAGGAAGGAAGGAATTTCTCACTTCCTCATCCAAAGCAAAGAACTGGGTAACGGCACTAAAAGCTACTGATCTCACAAGAAGGTGGAACAGGTTTGTGCTGGAGTCAAACTTTCTTCTGACCGCACAGACCCAGGGCAGCAGCTGGGAGGGGACAGGGACACAGACTAGAGATGAGATGCCCAGTGTCGGTGCGGGAATGCCGCCTGGTATACTCAGGGAGCAGCCTGCATGGCTGCTGGGCACAAGACAAACCCATATTGGGGGAGGGGTTGGGGGGCCACTTGGGAGACCTTTCTGGAGACCCCATCACCACTCCAGGCATCTGATTGCTGATGCTTGGTAAGAAAAGGGAGAACACTCATTTGGGGACGAGCTTTTCCATCAAGGTAGCCAGAGTTCGGTCAGGAGAACACGGCCAGACCGTCCCTGGCCCCTTGCAGAGCGCCCAGGGACACTCACCAGCAGACGAGCCCAGCCGCCACGGCCGTCCAGGTGACACAGCAGGACTGGCGCTGCTTAGTCTGCACTGCATCTTCCTGCCTGCGGCAGCACACGCACACCAAGTAAGCCGCGAGGAAGACGAGGTTCAGGCCCAGGCAGACGGCGGCCACCAGCGCCAGGAACAGCAGCGACTGGAAGAGAGCGGAGGCCTGTGGTCACTCTTCATCCTGCAGTGCAGGGCTTGGGAAGTACCCTGCCCTTGGGCCCTGAGTGCCCCGCCGCCTGGGCTGCGGATAGGACCAGGGCCGAACTGTGTCTCTCATCCATCCTTCCAGCCTCCTCCTACGGTTCAAGCTCCTACTCTGCAAACAGAGGGCCCGACGCTGAGGCACAGTGGGAGTGATGGAGCTTAGCGGGCCCGAGGCCAAGTGGTGGGCTTGGTGCTCAGTGAGGGAGGGGTGCCGGCGGTGGTCCCGGTTTCTGGTTCAGACCCTCGATGAGGATATGGACCAGGCCCTGCTGATGAAGAGTCTGAGCCACTCAGGAGACAAAGCAGGAATCCCCGGCCGGCAGGGAGGGATGTAGGTAGCGAGCTCCATGGCTGAGGGTGACAGGCAAGGAGAGGGACCCTATCCAGGACCAGAGCACCTGGAGGCCTCAGGCACTGAGTGCCACTGAGACAGGGTCCGGGAAGACGGCCCTGTGTACCTGCTGCCTCTTTCACACAAGGACCCCACTGTCCCAGTCACATTCTCTACCCAGAATGTGAAGAGTGTGTTCTAGGTGTTGGGGTCCATCATGAGACTCAAGAAGCCAGCTCCATGCTAGGGGAATGCATGAGAGGGCCGGAGAGTCTAGATATGCAACTGTGGAGTCCCTTCCACTGTACCCCAACAGGGACAGCTGAACCTCTAGTGCCCACAGCAGCAGCAAAGCCAGAATTCTGAGAGGGCTGGAGGAGCCTGAGGCCTGCCTAGCACCTCGGGGTCCTGAAAAAGGAGCCACAGTCTGTCAGGAGGCGCGGTGCCACTCTCTGTCCACTCATCTCTTGATTTTGCCAGATGGGCACCAGATGGCATCAGGGTTGGTGGCTGCCAGCCAGGGCTGGACCTGTCTCTAAGTCAGGCTCCTGAGCTAACAGCCACCCCTGCTTTCCATGTACCTCCGATAGGGGTTCCTGGTCCCAAATCCCTAGTGCCCCAGGGGGACTGCTGGGGAAAGCCTGTTTCAGGGAGCCCTATGCAGGGGGTGGCAATCGGCAGGAAGGGGTGACTCTGGGACCCTGTGGCCTAAGGGGGAGATGAGACTTGTGCAGGGACAGAGGCACACACCGAGACAGCCCTGACAAACCAAGGCAGGCTCTGTAGCCCGGGTCCTTGCGGCCATTTTCCAGGGGGACAGACCCCGATGGAGGCCATGCTGCTAGCCCGGTGAGACGAGGGCAGGCCTTCGTGCCCCAGACATGTGCTGCTCTGCTGGTCACTCTTGGCCAACAGACTTCTCAGCTGAAGTGGGGGCAGCCCAGAAAAAGGCAGAAAAGATGGCTCACTTGGGAGGGGAACAGATGGGTTTGACTTAAAATGTGGCTTTCTGCCAGGTGTGGTGGCTCACATCTATAATCCCAGCACTTTGGGAGGCCAAGGCAGGAGGATTGATTGAGCCCAGGAGTTCAAGACCAGTCTGGGCAATATAGGGAGACATTCTCTACAAAAAAATAAATACAAAATGAGCTGGGCATGGTGGCATGTACCTATAGTCTCAGCTACTTGGGAGGCTGAGGTGGGAAGATCACTTGAGCCTGGGAGGTTCAGGCTGCAGTGAACCGTGATCACGTCTTTGCACTCCAGCCTGAGTGACAGAAGGAGACCCTGTCCCAAAAAAAAAAAAAAAAAGTGGCAGCTCGGAAGCTAGGGCCCAGTAGATCTGGGCGCCTCCCTCTCCCAAAGACCTCACAGTGCGGCAAGGGGTGGGGGCCGGGGGGCTGGGGCTTTCCCTGCCTGGACCACTCATTAGCACGACTTGTTCCCGGGACTGACCCCAGCAAGCCCAGGGGCAGAAAGGGCCGGTGGAAAGTCACTGCCCCCTTCCGGTCCTCAGTCCTTGTCCCTTCACCAGAGGGCCCTGCAGCCCAGGCCGAGGCAGAGGCGGCTGGACAGATAGGAGTTGAGAGCCTCTTTCCTTAAAGTGAAGTTCACCACCCTGTGTGACCTGTGGCCCTGACATCTTCTGGGAGCTTGTTAAGAGGTGCAGAATCTCAAGCCCCACCCTGGAGCCAGTGAATCAGACTGGCCTCTAGAGATGACCCCAGGCAGCGCACATTCCATTAAAGTCTGGGACGTGCTGATTAGTGTCAACAGAAGTTTTCAAACTTTTTCCAGTAGCTTAACTTTTTCTTCAAACTGACTTGTTTAGCAGAGCCCTGAAACACAGAGCCCCATCTGAGTGAGGAGTGGCTGGAAATGCCATGCTTTGTCCTGGCCACCCCTTGGCAGTCCCTAACCATTTGCAAACCAGCGAGGCATGGTAGCATGCACTTGTAATCCCAGCTACTCGGGAGGCTGAGATGGGAGGATCACTTGAGCCCAGGAGTTTGAGTCTAGCCTGGGCTGGGCAACATAGTGAGATTCTATCTCTCAGGAAAAAAAAAAAACCAACACAACCCCTGAAAAAAACCAATGTGCAAACCATTGTGCAACATGCATATGACAACCCAGCAACTCTGCTTTACAGAAAGGAGGCTTGTGTCCCTCAGAAGATACACAAATGTTGGTCAGCCTGGTCTTGAACTCCTGACCTCAGGTGGTCCACCTGCCTTGGCCTCCCAAAGTGCTGGGATTCCAGGCGTGAGCCACCTCGCCTGGCTGTTATTCCTTATGGCTCATGCCTGTAATCCCAGCACTTTAGGAGGCTGAGGTGGGTGGACCAGCTGAGGTTAGGAGTTCAAGACCAGCCTGACCAGCAATGAGAAACCCCGTCTCTACTAAAAATATAAAAAATTAGCTGGGTGTGGTGGTGCATGCCTGTAATCTCAGTTACTTGGGAGGCTGAGGCGGGAGAATCGCTTGAACCTGGGAGACAGAGGTTGCGGTGAGCTGATATCACACCATAGCACTCCAGCCTGGGCAACAAGAACAAAACTCCAAAAAAAAAAAAAAAAAAAAATCACAAATTTAAGCAGCTTCACACAGCAGTAACAGTCAAATACCCAAAAAGACACAAACGTCCCCCAACAAGAGAAGGGATACAGAGCATATGTTACAGTCTTAGAATACTACACAGCCATGAAAGGGAAACTGTACTACACGTGACAACATGTCTGGGATGAATTTCCCAGAAGTCAGGTAGAGGGAGAAAGCCAGACATGGAACAGCAGAGAGTGTATGTGTTAACTTATATGAAGTTCAAAGTCAGAGATACTCATCAATAGCCAGAGAAACGTGAATCATTGAAACATCGCTACCTTTGGGAGGGTGTTGACTTCACGGGAGCATGAAGGAGGCTTCTTGGGGGGTCAGGAGTACAATTTGATTGGGATGGTGCTGCTCGCTTACACACACACACACACACACACACACACACACACCACGCATATGCTTGTGGGTATAAATTCATTGAGCTGCACACTTAAGATGACACTCTTTTCTGTAAGTTATTCCTTTTTTTTTGAGACAGATTCTTGCTCTGTTGCCCAGGCTGGAGTGCAATGGCCTGATCCTGGCTCACTGCCTCCCAGGTTCAAGTGATTCTCGTGTCTCAGCCTCCCGAGTATCTGGGATTACAGGTGCACGCCACCATGCCCAGCTAATGTTTTTGTACTTGTAGTAAATACTGGGTTTCACCATATTGACCAGGCTGGTCTCAAACTCAAGTGATCCACCTGCCTCAGCCTCCCAAAGTGCTGGGATTACAGGTGTGAGCCACAGCACCTGGCCAAGCGATTCCTAATGACCAAAAAAAAGTAAGGGAGCCCCATTCCTACAAACCTCCTGTATAGTCTGGAGCCCAGCTACCATCCAGCCTGCCCCCAGCTACCATCCAGCCTGCCCCCAGCTACCCTTCGAGTTTGCCTCCTGGACAGTCCTGCTGTCATTTTATCCCCAGTGGAAAAAGCCCCTGAATCTACCAACGTCCCCACTCAGCAGGGAGGGACCATCCAAGAAGGATCAGGCTGTGGGTGATGCAGCTGCTCCCTCGTTAGCCTCCTCCAGCCTCCCGATCTCCCCCTTCAGCAGGCACTGGGCCTCTGTGGCCTGGGGCCTCGCCAAGCCGGGCAGCTGGCCTCAATTAGGATACCGATAACGCTCTCCAGCCCCAGCAAAAGCAAGGCCTGCGAAACCAAAACTCCGAAGCCTTCTTTTTTCTTTTTTAATACAGACAGGCTCTCACTATATTGGCCAGGCTGGTCTCCAACTCCTGGGCTCAAGTGATCCTCCTTCCTTGGCCTCCCAAAGTGCTGGGATTATAGGAGTGAGCCACCCTGCCCAGTCTTTGGAAGCCTTTTGTTAGGGAGTTACTTCCCGAACCCTCCTGGGTGCTGGGAGCAAACTGGGCATGATGGGTGGGACAGGGACAGAGGGTATAAGGGGAAAAGGAGGTGGGAAGATGAAAGAAGAGGGAAGGAGGGCCAGGGAGGAGGAAGGAGGAGGGAAAAGAGCAGGAAGGAGCCCCCGCCAGCAGCACCATCTCCCAGGGCCAGCTTGGTGTCACCTGCTGCTCTCTAATGGGCAATTATTTTCTTGTTCCTAATTAACACTGCATGCTCCCGAGTGCATGGAGGGGGAGGGGAAGGGAAGAGGGAGCCAAGAGTTCTGCCCCCAGGCCCCCCTGCTCAGATGGACAGAGGTTGGCCAAGACAATTTCCTACGCCACCCACGCCTCCCACTGTGCACTGCAGCCACCCCCACATCCCACAGCAACACCAGGCCCCCAGCTCCCACATTGTGCCCAGACTCTGCCTCTTCCCTCATCAAAGGAACTTCAGTTATTTCTGGTTTCTCACTGTGTCAAGAAAAACCCAGAGCGGGGAGCACGAAGCTGGGACCCAAGCTGGGGGCAGCAGTGACCATGGCAGCTGGACCCAAGGGGCTTCTGCACTGGGTGGGGGAGGGAGCAACAGCCTTGCCCCCCAGGAGAGATGGAGAGAGGTGAGCCGGTCTCAGGGGGAGGCTGGGAGAGGAAAACCAGGGGCACCTACAGGGAGATACTCCCCTCAGGCCCACTGGGAAAGGCTAAGCCCTCGCCCAGGCTCGGTGTGACTGTCTGATGACCATGACTCAATCTCACACTGGATGAATGGTGCTTCCCCATCCCAACCTCGGCTCTTCTCAGATCTTGGCTGGGATGGGCATGCTGCCTGGTCCTTCCTCCTCAGACCTGCCCCCCAGGTCAGAGGCAGGCAGTCCTGCAGTTCTCCATCCAGTCCCCCACTCTCTACCCCCGACTTTGTACTTTGGGGAGTGTGTGAACCGAACCACCCAAAGAGAACACATGGAAATACATGCCTAAATACAAAAAATAAAAAAAATCTTCTCTGCCTCCTAACAGGCGTCCCAAAAGAGCCTCTCGCTGGCCGGCGGATCCCAGGAAGGGAAGCCGGAACAGGAGGCACACAGGTGGCCCCGCCTGTTGACAGCAGCAACAACTAACATTTGCACGGCCTTTGGGAGCTTACTAAGACGTGTCAAGCACTTAGCTGATCAGCGTCTGGCCTCCCTGAGGGGCTGGCTGGATGGTGATGGTGGCGCTCACACCCAGGCAAGGACACTGAAGTGTCTCCTTTATTTGCTCAGAGAGACACTGCTGGATTCAGTGCCAGGTGCCCGTTCCCTTGTCCCCAACATTGCCCAGTGGACACCTGGCCGGCTGCGGTCTTCTCCTTCCCAAGCAGTGACTGTGACAGTTTCCAGTGTGCCAGGCACTGGCCACAGGCTTCATAATCCACAAACTCATCAGTCTTTTTACTATATCTTTGGAGTAAGAATCGTCTTCAAATCCAATCCTCCTCACCAAAGGCGAGAAGACTCGGAATGCAGGTCTAGGCTGATTTCCTTCCAGACACACAGACACACCTGGCAGCCTGGAGCTGGGTGCCCGCCAGGGCCAGGGTGCCCTCCTCCACAGCCCTGGCTTGGTACTAACCTCACATGCCTCTGCTGACTGAAGGGCAGCCTCCCCACAAGGCTGGTGACACAGACCAAGTGGCCTTTGTGAGGACTCGGGCTCAAGTTCACTGGGGTGAGGGGGCCAAGGATCAAGTATCAGGAGGCTGGTACTGGGGGCTTCCACTGCTCCCAAAGACTCCAGAGTGAGACCCCCCTACTTCTTCAGGAAGGTTCTGGAACACTGAATTTGCTCAGGAAATCCCAGCTCACCAGGTGATCCACTCTTCACCATCTCTGCACTTCCAAGAACCCCCTTGTCTTTGAGATTCCATGTACCACCCACATCCCCGGAGGCCAGCACCCACCTGTTTCCATCCTTGCTTAGCCTTTGATGCACCCTCCCCTCACCACACACACACACATCGTGCCACCAGCCAGCACTGTGCATTTGAACATGTGGGGCATGAGGTGACGCCATCTCTCCAAGTGTTTTGTTCAGTGTCCCCTGATCCGTCTGCACAAGAGAGCTCCTTCCTCTCAGTCCCACTACAGGGTACTGTCCTGAGACACACTGCTGAACCTCACGGCCACCCCGCTGAAAGATCTGTGTCACTGGGTCCTGTTATGTATTAGGCATATGTAGAATATCACATCAATTTCTGGCAGATGAAGGCAGCAAGGCTCAGAGAGGTTAAGACACCTACCCACGGTCACACATGGCAAGAACTGGAAATCCACCCCAGCCAACTGGAGGGCTGAGCCTCCACCTCAAACTGTATGGTGGCTGCCACAGCACTGAGCCCAGAGCCCAGCCCCAGAGAATCCTCAGCAACTTCTCCTGAGGACCCACTGCCTTGGTTACCACGGTCACCTCATGCCTGGCATGGCACTCTCTCCAATCAAGCTTGCTGAGGACTGGGATGACCAATGGTCCACCTGACTGTTAGTGACTGGTGCTCAGGAGGAAAGATGTCCAGGAGAGACCTGTGGTCACAACAGGGGAACTTACCAAAATAGGAGCCCCCTTAAATAACACCCAGAGCCAGACTTCCCATCCTGGCCTGCCATGCTCATCTCCTACTCAGCGATCTGGGTGGTGGGGAGGGGCAAGCGGGACCATGAGCCGGTGGGCAGGGCCGGTGTCAGCTGCCCAGGAGCAGTGGCCAATGGGAAGGGGACACCCTCTGGAACCATTTGATGCCCAGCACAAAGTGAGCCGGGGCCAGAATCCTGGGAGGAGGGGGCGGGGGCTGCAAGTGGGTTCCTCTGGCTCAGCGGACACCTGTCTGTGGGACTGAGGGGGGCTGTGGGCAGACCCAGGCTCCACCAGCCACAGCTGCTGGGCAGATAGGAACTGTCTCTGGGGCCAGCAGGGTGAGGGAGTCCCCTTACCATCCCTACCCCTACCTGGGGGTCTTCTTGACACAATGAGAAGTTTAAATTTCCTCCAGTGGAGAGGAGAAAGCTATGGCTGGAGACCCCAGGTGTGGGATCAGGGACACAGGGTTTGGGATGGAGACAGACACACACACACACACACACACACACACACACACACACACACACGTGCGCGTGCGCGCACTCACATGCACACACACAGCTGTCTCTGAAATCATATCCGCCTCTTTTCATGCATTCTCTGGGAGAGGAAGATTCCCTGGAGCTATCCCCCGGCAGCCACATTCTCAGGGAACACAGACTCCCACAGGCTGGGCTCTGGGGGAGGGAGGGGCAGAGATAGATTTGGAGAGAGGGGCAGGTGTGCCCACTGAACCCTAGGAAGGAGTCCTGATGCTCCCCTGCCTCTGCTAGGGCAGGCACCCTCTGCCTGGGCCTGATGGCAGCTGGGTCACCAGGGGTTATTATTAGACTCCCTGTCACTGGCGCTTGGGCACCTCACACTCAGCTGGATCAGGAGTCCCTCCAAGAGGCCCAGCTTTGCCCTGACCTGCCCTGTATCTGGGGAGCTTGACACAGGGAGAGGCTGCAGGAGGTCAAAGTCCTGAGATGGGTGCCTGGCTTTGAGGAAATGGAGCCCATCCTGGGCCCCGGCCCCAGAATCTTTGACCCAACACTCAGAACTGATACAGGTGGACTCCCAGGGCCAGAGCAGGCATCACCAGACCTGAGTCGGGCTGGGAGATTCTGCAGCTTTGTCTGGACAGGGGGGTCTGGGGAGCCCTGGCCCTGTCCGTGGGGTGCAGAATCCTGCTAAGGGGAGGGTCAGCAGACTAGGGAAAGGGCGGGGAAGCCGGGAGTGACTCCCCTAGGCCAGAAATTCAAGGCTTAGAAGGTGTGAGGTGGGGAGAGGGGTGCGGGGAAACAGGAATGGGCCAGCCCAGGACCAGGGGACAGAGGAGAGGCTGGCAGTCAACACAAGGGGGACCTCCGGGGAACAGTGAGATGAGCTGACGGAGGCCGCCTTCCTTCCCTGAACAAGCACAAGCAGCTGTGGGTTCTCTGCGCTTGAGGGGAAGTCACCCACGCCGCCTCCCCCAACCCTGCAGCCTTCCAGTAGGGGCTCAGGCAGAGGTCTTGGCAGGGACTCCCACCCTGCAGGCCGGGGCTGGGGAGGAGGGGTGCTAAGAGACCGACTCGGGAGATGCTACTCAGTTTCTGCCAAACTTTCCCAGGCCACTCAGCCTCGGAAAGAGAGCGCCCCATCTTGGAATCTCAGAAAGTCGAAAACGTCAGGGCAGCCCTCAGCATCCCGGCATCTCGCACGCCAGAATGACCCCGATACGAAGGCCCCTACCCCCACCCTGCCCCTATCCCCCTCCCAGCTCGACGCTCAGCCCCTTACCCCGCAGGCGGTCCCGCGCCCTTCCTCCCCTTCCCCACTCCCGCTTCACTGCGATCTCTTCAGTTTTCCCGGCCCCCAGGTTCCCAGACCGGAGGGGCCGCGGGCCACGAGCCCGGGAGGGTGGAGGAGAAGGGGAGAGGGGAGACCGGAAAGGGCTGCGCGGGGAGACAAGGTGTCTGAGAGGCACGTGGGAAAGTGCAGGCTCTCGAGCGGAGAGGGGGTAGTGCGGGGACTTGGGGCGCGCGCGGCTGGGGTCTGGGACGGCGCGAACTCACCTCCTGGTAACTCTCGTAGCCGGGGCTGAAGGTGCTGTCCACGGGCTGCAGGCGCAGGCCCAGGTGCGGGACGCTGTGCAGCCACACGACCCACCAGGGAGCGATGTACTCCACGCGCGCCGCCTGCATGGCTCGGCCCGAGTGCGACCCACACGCTGAGCTGCAGCTGCGCTCGCCTCCCGGCCTGGGCCCCGAGCCCGCCCCGCCCGCGGCCCCGCCTCTCCCTGGGCGCGCGCCCGCCCCGCCCCGCCCCGCCTCGATCCCGGCCCAGTCCGTTCTGGGCGCGCAGCTCCTACAGCCAACAGCCCCTTTCTGGGAGGGGATCTGTCCTGGCTGCAGGGAGGAAGAGGTGGGAGGGAAGTCAAAAAGCTCCCAGAAGTCTCTAAATCAGTTTCGGTCTCGAGGTCCCCGTACTGCTTGTTTTATGATCAGATCAAGGGTACAGGAGTCAGTGGGGGCAGCCAGCAGTCATAGCCAGAGACGGGAGGCTGCCCGTCCCAAGGGCTTGTCACAGGGTAAGTAACCGACAGACTGGGAACAGAAGGAGGCAGTCTTCAGCCTCTCGGAATCATTTTTTGGCCATCTATTGTGCAAGCCCTGTGAACCCAAAGAGAAATAAGACGCAGTCCCTGCTCTCAGGAGCTCCCGGCTCATCTGCCCCAGCAACTCACTGAAGCCGCCTGCAGGGCGCCTGAGTGAGGACGAGGTGTCCTAGGGACTGAGAAAAATTGCTTGATTCTTCCTGGCAAGCAGGACACAGTGGGCTTCCTAGAGGAGGGAGCCTTCGAGCTGTGTAGAGGGGAAGGTAGGAGAGCGATGGGAGCGCCCGCAAGGGACGAGCCTTTGGGGAGACTGAAGCGCATACATTTATCGAGCACCTACTAAGTGCCAGGCACGGTTACATCTGTGATGTGGCAAAAGCCGACAAAAACCCTCACCCCGAGCGCAGGCACTGCAGAGGGTGGTGACGCAGTACCAGAGAAGACGCCGAAGACTGGCCAGGAGGGGCTCAAGTACCTCAGTACTTGCACACAGGCAGAGGCCCCCACCGGTCCTGCAACCGCAAACTGCTTGGCATGACCGTCGGCGGAGGGAGGAGCCCAGGCTGAAGGGCAAGTCTGGACCAGGAATCTGTGGGGTGCAGTGATGGGGCTGAGGAAGACTGTGCGTGGTGGAGACGGCGCTGGGCAGGCAGCCTGAGGGGTGCATAGTGACTGCAGCAGAGGCTCCGGGGAGAAAGGAGGCCCCGGGGGAACGGGGGCGGGGCTCCTAGGGTTCTGGCTGAAGGGACCCGGCGGATGTGGGGGGCTTGAAAACGCTCACACACATAGCTGCTGGGGGTGGGGCCCATCACCCTGTGCTCAGATCAGGGAGTCCTGCCCTTGGGGCCTCTCCTTGTGATCGCCCAGTCCCGGTGCCCTGCTGCCATGTCATCTGCAGGAGCCCAAAGCAGGGCTCGGGAGGCAAGGAACACCCTTTCTTCTCTCATCAGGCCATCTTTCCCCAGTTCAACAAATTTTCTTGAGCACATTCTCCGCTCTAGGGGACAGAGAACACTACGTTCCCACCTGCGTGGTATCTACAGCCTAGTAGGCGAGGTGAGGCAGACTTGTATCTTGCAGCAATTGCAGGCTCTGTGCAGAGCGAACAGGACTCTGTGAGATCAGGGACTAGCACAGGTGGAAGGAGAAGCAAGTTCCAGAACGGGAGAGGGGAGAGGGGAGAGGGGAGCCGGAGAACTGCAGGAGCCAGGTGATCAGTGTGGAGGCTGTGGCAGGAAAGTAACTTCTTTGGGTGAAAACCTCATTTTAAAAAATCTTAGTCTCTGACTCAGTCCCTGCAGTTACTGGGGAAAATGGACTCTTCGGGCAGGGGTCTCGTAGTGGCCTTTATTGCCCCAGCCCTCAGAGACCCCCCAAGTGGAAGAGCCTGCTTCCTGGGCAGTGGGTGGTCACTGAAGACTCTGAACCTGGTGTAGGGGAGCCCGAGAATGCTGGAGGCCTGCATATGGCACTGGAAGAAGCAAACTGCTAAGGCTCTCCCTCAGGGCCATCCCCACAGCCAGAGGAACGCAGCCTGAACCGTCCAAACCTGCTGAGTCCACCTGCACCAAGACGGCGACCATTCATTCTAGCTGCTTCCCTGGTCTGCTGACATAAGTGTCAAAAAGTGGAAGAACAGAACAGAGCTCCCAGGGACTCAGCAGGGAGTTAGACAACACTCCCGAGTCGGCAAGCCAGCCACCGTAGACCCCACCTTCACCTGGTGTGCAACCCTTAGCGGCGCAATGAAGCCCCGCAGGGCTGTGGCCCACCTGAGAGCTTGGAAACACACCTATGCCCCAGACCACCGCAACTGCCATCTCCACCCAGCCCAGGCCACCATAGTGAACTGTCTCAGTTCCCTTGGTGACTGAGTCACAAGCCAGAGCTGGGAGGCACTGCATGAAAAGCGGCCTTCTCTAGACAAGGCCAGACACACCCCTGCAGGGCCCTGTCTCCTAGGAGCTGGGATCAATCTCTGGACCACATGCTGGGAACAAATAAAATCCATGTGGTAAACACTTGCTCTTCCTTGGGAATCCGAGATGTTTACAGAACGGGGAAGGCTGAGGCCGCCCACAGCCCTGCACCTGGGCCTGAGGGCCGGCATACCCACCGTCTCCCGGAGGAAACAAAACCCACAACTGGACTCAAAATCACCTCACAACCTGAGCACGTGTGAATACCTCACACAACAGCAGGCACACTGTGCAGCATACTTTTAAAACAGATTTAAAAAAACCTCGGGCCCGAGACACAGATTTGATGTCATTTCCAGCAGGGCCATCTGCTACGGCACAGCACCACCTGGTGGCCGCCCCGACCCACGCCCCTGTCTCCCCCTCCATCCCAGAAGCCCTACAGCAAGCCCAAGAGGTGTTAATATGGCTATTTTCCAATTGAGGAAACGGGCAGAAGTGAAGTCAGGGAAGTTAGCTAGTGGCAGAGCCTGGCCCTTACTCCACCCATTTTGGGACCTGTTTGAATGGCAAGCCCCATCGCCCCCACAGCTGCCAGCATGTTTAATCCCAGGGGCTATTTCCATCACGGCCTCCCGTCTCCTTATTTTCAAACTCAGGCTGAAAACAGATGGCCTCATTTACCCACTGAGATCATGTTCAAGATGAGGGATGCTCCGGGCATGGTGGCTCACACCTCTAACCCCAGCACTGTGGGAGGCTGAGGCAGGCAGTGAAACCCCAGGAGTTCAAGACCAGCCTGGCCAACATGGCAAAACCCCATCCCTACTAAAAATACAAGAATTAGCCTCTCATGGTGACGTGTGCCTGTAATTCCGGCTACTCGGGAGGCTGAGGCAGGAGAATTGCTTGGACCCAGGAGGGAGAGGTTGTAGTGGACAGAGACTGCCTCACTGCACTCCAGCCTGGGCAACAGAGTAAGACCGTCTCAACAAAAAAAAAAAAGAGAGAGAGAGATGAGAGACGCAGGGAGGCGTTAACAGCCCCTGTGTCCTGTTCTCACCAGAAGCTATTACCAGGTAGCATTTTTTCCTTCCCCATTCTCAAAGACGAAAGACACTTAGGATTTTTAGTATTTTAATACAGGTCAAATCAGTGTGTTTGGTTCATTTCAATTCCTTCACTGCCAAACCTGGAGGGAAAGAGACAAAAGGTAAGCCATCCAGAAGACACCTGAGTTATTGCTGCCTGTCTAGACTCTGCACTTAAGCTAAAGAGAGCACACAAGGTTCAGAAATCAGATCCACCAGGGAGGTTTTGGTTGTCTCTCATATTCAATCAGTTCCCCTGTAAAAAACAGGGATTATCAGTAGCAGCATCAACCTTAATGGGTTGTGAACAGGATTAAATGACCTCTAACCTCTCCTCTGGCTAAGGAAATCGTTTCTGGTACTGTACATCATCTGAGAATCACAACTTTTCCTCACACTCCCAACAGCAAGAGCAGAATCTTAGACCATAAAATGGGCTCTAAAATCTGGGAGGGATTCAAAACAAGATACAAGATGGCCACATACAGCAGCCTTCCACCCTCCCCACCAAGTGACTTCAGGCTCACTCACCAGGGGGCAGGGACTGCTTGAGTTTCTCCGCCTTCTCCTTGTCAGTGATGACCAGGGTGTAAAGGTATCTGCTGCATCGGACTTTAAACTTCACGTTGTCCTTATTCTTCTTGATCTTGACAGCTACCAGAGACAGAATCAGGAATTAAACTGTATCACAGAAAACAGACATTACACAGTCCATGTGCTTTTACACTCAAGCAGTCAGCAGCGCTCAAGTGACAATCAGCACGATCTCTGGTACCATCCCCTCTGCTGAAACAGAAAACACCGTTACCTGTTCATCCGCTTCGAACTTTTATTTGGTACACTGAATACAACACTGAGAACGTCCTCTATCAACCTCGTTCTCTTTTCTCAAAGGGATGGAAGCAGCCACAGAGTAAGGAGACACTGTGTGCTGGGCCGAGTGCCTTTCAGCACTCCACTCCTGGAAATCCCTCACGTGAGATGACGTTCTGGGCCAGTCAGATAGAGCTCCTCTTCAGGATGCCTCAGCCACTGCACACAGCACGCACCAAGGCTTTTCCCCAAATTTATGTGAAATCTGTTCTGGGTTCTTTCATGCTGCCAAATTCTATCTCAGGATCACAGCTCAGACAAGAAAGGGCTCTAAAGGGCACCTCAAATTCAACTGTGTGGGGCATGAAGCTGTGCACCAGTCTGGTTACGTACACGTGTGAATGCATTTCCATCTGGCTGCTGTTAAAACACTTCCCAGGACTAGTCTACCCACTTCATGTACTCGTCGAATGCCTTGTTCCCACCACTTTAAAAACTGCTCAGACACTCCCAGGAATTCACTGTTATAAAAAGCAGTGATGTGCCAATCAAGAAGCAGGTGGCTGAGGGCTGAACACGGGCCCTAATGCTTCAGCGCAAGCACCGGCCAAGGCGAGACGATGGCGTACTCACAGAGCCGCAATTACACTTTGCCAGTGACGGCTACAGGAATGGGACACATCACAGAAAGCAGGAGCACTGTGACCTGGAGCCTGCTCAAGGCACTGGCTTCCTGGGCTCCTTCTTAATACATGCAGACACCTGGATAGTCATCCAAACCAACCCATTTCAGTACTGTAACATTGCCCCCAACAGCTGAACTAAGCTGACTATTCACAAAGACATACGGAGCTTTTAAAAATGTTTAAGCCAGGCGTGGTGGCTCATGCCTGTAATCCCAACACTTTGGGAGGCTGAGGCGGGTGGATCACCTGAGGTCAGGGGTTCGAGACCAGCCTGGACAAATGATGAAACCCCGTCTCTGCTAAAAATACAAAAATTAGTTGGCTATGGTGGCAGGCACCTGTAATCCCAGCTACTCGGGAGGCAGAGGCAGGAGAATCACTTGAACCCAGGAGACGGAGGTTGCAGTGAGCTGAGATCCTGCCACTGCGCTCCAGCCTGGGCGACAAGAGCAAAACTCCACCTTAAAAAAAAAAAAAAAGTTTATGCAACAATGCCTCATGTGCAGTGATTCCATTTCCAGGTATACACCCCAAAGAACCAAAAGCAACCACAGAAGAAATATTCGCACACCCATGTTCAAAGCATTATTCACAATAGCTAAAATGCAGAAACAACCCAAAGTCCATCAATAAATGAGTAAAACAGTACGTGGCCTCCCCACCAATGGAAAACTGGGCCTTCAAAAGAAAATTCCGGTTTGGATGTGGTGGCTCATGAATGTAATCTCAGCACTCTGGGAGACCAAGGTGGGAGGATTGCTTGAGGCCAGGAGCTGGAGACCAGCCTGGCCAATATAGTGAGATCCCGTCTCTAAAAAATCCACACCAAATTAGCCAAGCGGTGGCGCATGCCTGTAGGCCCAGAGACTCTGGAGGCTAAGGCGGGAGGATCGCTTGCGCCCAGGAGATCGAGGATGTAGTGAGCCATGAGCACACCACTGCACTCCAGTCTGGGCAGGAGCGAAACCCTGTTTAAAAGGAGGAAGTTCTGACACATCTTGAGGACATTTGAAGAGACAGAAGCCAGTCACAAAACGTCAAATACTCAACAGCAGATGCTACTTGTATGGGGTATCCGGAACAGTCACGTTCAGAGACAAACTGGAAGGTGGTTGCCAGGGAGGAAGAACGGGAGCTGGTGTTTAATGGAGGAGTTTCTGTTTGGGAAGATAAAGTTCTGGAGTTGGGTGGTGGTGGTGGCAGCTGCCCAACCAAGTGTATTTACTGAATGCCACTCAACTGTACACTTGTAATGATTAAGACAGTACCTTTTTTTTTTTTGAGACAGGGTCTTGCTTTGTTGCCCAGCCTAGAGGGCAGTAGCATAATCATGGCTCACTACAGCCTCAATCTCCTGGGCTCAAACCATCCTACCTTAGCCTCCTGAATAGCTAGGACCACATGCATACACCCAGCTAACTTTTTTCTTTTGTAAAGACAGGGTCTCACTATGGTGCCCAGGCTAGGCTCATCCACCTGCCTCAGCGTTCCAAAGTGCTGGGATTACAGATGTAAGCCACCGTACCTAGCGTAAACGGTAAATTTTGTGGTATGCCTATTACATAAACAGCTCACTTTATCCCCAAGAGTTTATGACCCCTACCCTCAAAGCCACATCATCTAAAACCTACATCTCCAAACAATATTTTTTTGACAGTCTTGCTCTGTCGCCCAGGCTGGAGTGCAGCGGTGCCATCTCGGCTCACTGCAACCTCTGCCTTCTGAGTAGCTGGGACTACAGGAGCATGCCACCATGCCTGGCTTTTTTATATTTAGTAGAAATGGGGTTTTCCATGTCACCCAGGTTGATCTCAACTCCTGAGTTCAAATGATCTTCCCAGCTTTGGCCTCCCAAAGTGCTGGAATTATAGGTGTGATTCCACCACCGTTATAGGCCCGGACCACTACCTTTTTAAACACAAGCAAAGGATGGCGTCATGTTTAACTTGCTGAGAAGGGTAAGTTACCTACTGGTAAGAGCTGGGCTTCGAACTAGGCAGTGACCCCATATGGTCTGAAGTGAAACTGAACAGATAACCTCCTCTCTTTATACAAAACACCAGCAAACTGACATCATTCCTACCAGATGCTATTTATTGCCACAGGTGGTCACCACCTCAAAGGTGAGAGCCTGTTCTGGGTAATGCGGACACACATATGACCCCCATCTCTGTCTCCCCCTCAGTCACTGAAAGACTCTCTCCGTGTACCACCATTTGGCACCACCACCGTCACAGAGCATTAGAGATGGCTGGTGTCTCAGCGTACCTTAACATGCTTGTCTCATGCAATCCCACTTCATGCATGACCTGATTCTCTCATGCAGCTGAAAAACGACGACTCTGGGTTAAACAACATAAATCAAGATCCATCTTGTATCAAACACAAGCCCCCAGTTCTCCTTCAAGTACCACAGAGGGTAACACCAAGTACCTCTCACACTTGGCATAAAACATTAGGTAAGTGGGCACCACAGGCTGGCACCTATTCATCAAAACCTGTTTAAGGTTTTCCATTCATCACCTTCTTTCCTCTGTATGTACGAGCTGGGAGACAGACCTATGATGGTCCAACTTAAACTTTGCGACTTTACAACGCTGGGAACGCAATATGCATTCAGTTGAAACCCTGCTTCAAATTTTGATCTTGACCAAGCACAGCGGCTCACGCCTGTAATCCCGGCACTTTGGGAGGCCAAGGCAGGTGAATCACCTGAGTCAGGAGTTTGAGATCAGCCTGGCCAACATGGTGAAACCCCACCTCTACTAAAAACACAAAAATGAGCCAGGTGTGGTGGCGCACCTCTGTAATTCCCAGCTACTCTGAGGTAGGAGAATCGCTTGAACCTGGGAGGCGGCTGCTGCAGTGAGCCAAGATCGTGCCACTACAATCCAGCCTGGGCAACAGAGCTAGAGTCCCTCTCAAGAAGGAAAAAAGAAAAAAATCTTTGCTCTATTTCTGGGCTGGACTTTACGGTGTGATACCTTCTGACACCAAGGAGCAACCACAGGATCACCAGGTAAATGTCTACACTGCACCGCGTCCCGTGTTCAATGCACTACATGCAAATATCCAGCTCTTTATTACCAAATGGGTTTTGGGTTAAGATTTTGCGCAACTGCAGAGAACCTACACCCAGTGTTTATAAGACGTGTGCTTTCAGACTTTTCGCGCAGTGGAGATTCCGTTCCGAACAGGAATTTACTGTATTATACAAAAGAAAATCGGACTCAGGGCAGCCTCTGCGATGCTCGCGATTGGCTAAACATAGCCCTAGAAGCTCCAGGGCCTCGCGTACCCCCAGCAAGTCTCATGGAAAATACGATGAGATCACTGCTCCTAGAGGGCCAGACACACGCCCGGACGGCCTAACCCGCCTCCTGCCTGACATTCCGGGGAAGACGCTCCTGGAGCGGAGCCAGAGAAGGCAGAGCTCATCTTGAACCTTCAGAGCATTCACTTACATTTGGCATCTTTTCGTCGGGCTGTGAGCAGAAAGTCCTTGATTTCCTCAATTTTCCGAGGCTGCAACACAAAGGAAGCGGGTAAACAGACTGCAGAGACTCACGTTTTCCGGTGCTGGTCCAGTGCGCCAGCTCCTCCCGGCCTCCGGAGATCCCTGGGAGGCTCTCTCGCCCTCGCCCTCGCCCCGGGAAGGCCCCAGGCAGGGGCCGTACTCACCATGGTGACAAGACGCGCTGGGAACGGGCGCGGACCGGGACCTGCGGGAAACAGTCCTCGGAGTTAACAAGGCACGGTGGCGGGCAGCGAGCCCTGCTTTCCCGCCCTCCCCCCGAAATATTGGCCCCATCGCACTCCCTTTCTCCTCCCCGACACCCTCCACGCGGACCTGGGGTCCCCAAATTTCACCTGGCCGTGGATTGCCCCAGATTACCTTCTCACCCGCGTACGACCCTACGGACGCTCACGGCAAGCAACAGACGGGGAAGAGGACGAAAAAGAACGAGACTTCCGTTTCCGGGCAATTAAACCCTCCCTCACAACGGAGGAAACTGGATACGGTGCCTGCCGAGGGCCCAGCAGCATTTAGGCGTTCGTCCTTCCAATTTCAGCCGTCCTGCCCCCTTGTGGTTGAGGTCAATAGTGCAGCTCCAAGAATGGAATGGACCCTCCTGGCTACCGCCCTCCCTCCGTCTCTCTCCTCCCCCTCCTCCCCCGCCTCCTCTCCTCCCCATCCCTTCCTCCCACGACCCCCGGCTCTTCCCCATTCACCCCTTCCTGTCTTCCCCCGCAGCCTCCCAGACGCCAGCCTGGCCTCGCTAGATTTTAGCTCAGATTCAGTTTGAAGAGCTAACGCTTACTCTCCACTGCTTTCACTGGACCTGTGCGCGTGGCATCTACACAGATAATTCTTCGTTGAATGGCAGGGACCCTCGTGTGCACCCTGTAGAACCTCTTGCTCTGGTGCGTGTCACGTTTTCTTCCTGCCTCTTTCTGGGAACCGAACCTCTCATGACCAGGGCCCTGGGCTCTTCTTTCCATAAAAGGGAGCGTTCCTGCCTGTTGTTTCCAATTCCTTTAGGCATTGATGTACAATAAAAGTAAGTTCAGGCTGGAGTCAGTGGCTCACGCCTGTAGTCCCAGCACTGGGGGAGGCCGAGGTCGGCGGATTGCTTGAGGCCAGGAGTTCGAGACAAACCTGGGCAACGTAGTAAAACACCCCCCCCCCCCCCGTCCCCGCCACCGCCACCGCCACCCAATCTCTAGCCAAAAAAAAAAAAAAAAAAGCTTCCAACAACTGTCGCAGAGCGGCCCCTGGCTAAATGTCTCACTCCTAGGGCTGATCGTGCAGCAGCAGGAGTGGCTTCTGCCCTTGCCGGGTCTCACCACCGCCCCAGAGGGAAGAGGTGGACTCAGGACTCGAACCGCTGCTGAGCAGATTCCCCAGCCGAGGCTCCTGCCACTTTCTGGGGAGGCTTGGGCTGCTTCGGGAGGGCAGCGCTCCGTTCTCCCCCATAACATCCTTTAGGTTAGGCTCTGAGCAACCTGTGGTTATGGATTTTATTTTTATCCTCCACTTTTATTTTATTTCCAACCTCTCTACAAATGTCTACATTTTATTATATTTGTTTCCCCCAAATTTAATAACCACACGGCAGAATGTAATTGCTTCGTGCTAATTATTAGAGAGCAGCCCTCCTGAAGAGAAAGAGCACTTTGCCACTAGCTGTACTTAGAACTTATTTAACATCCTTTCTTCCTCCCTCCTGGCCGTCCATTAACAAGCTCAGGCTGAGCGCCTTCCTGGGGATGCTGGAGATACAGAAACCAATAGACCTTGCTGCAGAGAGATCACAAAATACCGTAATAGAATACTAATTTTAGATGCCAGAAGTTCAGATCTGATCTGAGAATCACAGGTGATTCAGCTCTGACCTGAGAAGGACTTCCCCATACCTCGGAGCCTGGATTTGCCAATCCTTCCCATCTCAGGCGATGCCTTTCTGATCTTTTCTACCCCACTGCTCTTCCACAAGCAACTACCCTTTCAGCCAAGCCGAGGGGCCTCTTCACGTACCAGGCACTTTCTGCCCTCCAGGCATTTGCTCTGCTGTCCACTCTGATGCCAAGTGCCCCTGGTCCTTCAGAGCTCAGCTCCCGCGTCCTCTTTTTCAGGCAGGACCCTTCACCCCTGACTTATGTCGCTTGTCACTCAGTCAGTGGTTCCTCGAAATCACCTCTCCGTAGGCTGCGTGGAGGTGTTTAACTTTTTGTACATGTGTACCACTCGTTTTATTTTAATTTTTTTAGGATGGGTGCAGTGGCTCATGCCTGTAATCCCAGTACTTTGGGAGGCCGAGGCCGGTGGATCACCTGGAGTCGGGAGTTCGAGACCAGCCTGACCGACGCGGAGAAACCCCGTCTCTACTAAAAATAAAAAATTAGCCGGGCATGGTGGCGCATACCTGTAATCTCAGCTACTTGGGAGGCTGAGGCAAGAGAATCGCTTGAACCTGGCAGGTGGAGGTTGCAGTGAGCCGAGATCGTGCCATTGTACTACAGCCTGGGCAAAAAGAGTGAAACTCTGTCTCAAAAAAAAAATTTTTTTTTTAGAGACACGGTCTCCCTATGTTGCCCAGGCTGGCCTCAAACTCCTGGGCTCAAGGGATCCTCCTGCCTTGGCCTCCTCAAGTCCTAGGATTACAGGTGTGAGCCACTACGCCCCACCTTCCTACTTTTCATTGAAGGCAAGGACGGGGCTCAGCATTCTGTGGATAACTCTCAAAGTGCCGTCCCCATCTGTACGGTAAGTACTCACTGCTAACATTGCAGTATGTGCAATGTTAGGCTGGATGTGGCATCGAGATCACTCAGTAGATGAAGGAGTAGACGGAGCGAGGAATTCGGGGAGGAAAAGAAGAAGGCATTAATGTGCCTGAAGCAGTGTCTGGCATGTGGTAGGTTCAAAAACTATTTGTTGAGTGAATGACTGGTGCTTCTCCGCCCCACTGCAGGCCCGACAGGACGAGGACAGGGACGGAAGGAGGAGCTGCACCTCCCTTTTGGCAGCGATCCCAAGGAGACAGATGTTCACCCTCTTGAGTTGTATAATTTAAGGGACCGTAGATGTGTAGCAGCAAAACACAATGGCAAATCTGTTCAAGTACCAAAGACCTCCAGCTCCCCAAGGGGGACAAATAGCAAAATAAGCTGCAGCCACTGAAAGGCGAGGCGAGGTGCACAGAGGGCATGCTTCCCTGCTCCATGGGAAGATGAGCCCAGATGTCCTGGAGTGGCTGGGGACTGTCAGATACCAACGGGGCCAGAACCCTGACCCTGGGTGCCACAGCCTGCAACCCAGAGTGGACGCTGCTCCAGACGTGAGCCTCCCTGGTGACTCCCATACACACACGAGATGAAACTCTCCAGAGCCCGGTGGGTGCTGCAGGAGGGGAAAGCCCTGGACTTGAGGGCAGGATGCCCAGGCTGCCTGTTACGGTCACTCTGGCTATTGGTGGGCTGGAATGCCCAATGCTGGCGCCCGCGGGATGATGAGGGCTATTGCCATTGTCGAGAGGCGGTGGGGAGGGTCTCCAGCAGGGTGTTGCCGCGTGGCTGGAGGGGCACAGAGGGCATGTCTGGAGCTGCAGGGCACAGTCCAATCCTTTCTCCTCCTTCTCTTCCCGCACTGCTGGCTCTGGGCAGAGAGGGTCTCAGAAGGCACAGGGCCTCCCCTCCTCCCTCCAGCAGCCCCACTCCGGCCACCCTTGAAGGCCAAATGGTTTAGAGTTCTCTCTTCAGTTTGCAGGGACACATTGGAAAGAGGACCAGAGTCGGTCAAAACCCCAATGCCCCAGCTCGCAGGTGGGGAGAGGGCTGGCAAGGCGATGGCTGGGAAGACCTCCCAACCTCCAGGATTTTCTCCCATTCAATCCATTCCATTTACATGGTGGACGTGACTGAGCTCCTCCTCTAAGGCAGGCATTGGGCTGGGCCTGGGGATAAGCAGAAGGTGGCTACTGCTCCAAACATTCCCGACTGCTGGGATCCCATAACTAGCTGTGGAGGATGCCCAGAGGCTGGGGGTCTAATTCCTCCTGAGGGAGGCCTGGAAGACTTCATGGAGGAGGTGACATAGTGTGTAGCCTCCGGGAGGGGTGTGCAGCAGAGTGCCAGGAGAAGGACTTCCAGGCAGAAGGAGGGAGGGAGGGAGCTAACATCAGCCCAGAGTCAGAAGAAAGCAGGGTGTTTCTGAGAATTAGTGGGCAGAGGTAAGAGGCTCTGGGCGGGGGCGGGGGCTCGTGGAGAAGAGGCTGGAGGGGGAGTTGGGCTTGAGTCCAAGGCCTTCGGGAGTTCCCCTTGCAGCCTCACAGATGCGCATTGTGGTCAATGTCACGGAAGTGCCCATCACTGGGGTCCATAGCACCTCCTTCACTGTCCAGCGGTGATCTTCCTAGCCTTGGTTTCCTGGTTTCCAAAGCTCTGTGTGTGTGTGTGTGTGTGTGTGTGTGTGTGTATGCGCGCGCGCGTGCACGTGTGTGTGTGTGTGTGTGTGCATGTGTTGGGGGTGGGGTGTGCGTGCAGTCGCCTCTTTCCCGCCTCGAAGGGCTGCAGCGAAGCTTCCATTGGGTAATTTGCAAAGCTCCAGCCCGCACCTCCCAGGCGGGGCCCGTCCTAGGTGCTGTGTCCACCGGCGGCCGCACGGGGGCGCGGAGGCTACGGCTGGAAACGGAACAGCCTCTTGGCGCGACTCCTGGGAGCCCAGGCGGAGAGGAATGCACATAAATCGTCGGGAATATTTGTATGCGATTTCATACCTGGTGGACTGCTTTCATATCCACCATCGCATTGAATCTCCAAGAGGCCCCCAAGAAGCCTCTGCCTTTGGCTGCCAGCAGGGCTGGCCTTTAAAGCATCTCGGAAGGGAGTTGTTTATTAAACCTTAAAGGTGATCAGGAGGCGGGAACTCTGGTCCCTGGCACTGAACTCGTGTACCTGGGAAAGGATGAGGAGGGACGGGGTGGGGGGGGGGAGTTGGTGCTTTCTTTCTTTCTTTTTTTTTTTTTTTGAGACAGGGAGACAGCGTCTTGCTCTCTTGCCCAGGCTAGAGTGCAGAGGTGCAATCATGGCTCGCTGCAGGCTCGACCTCTCCGGCTCAAGTGATCCTCCCGCCTCAGCCTCCCAAGTAGCTGGGACCACAGGCCACAGGCACATGCTACCACGCCAGCCTAATTCTTCTTTTTTCTTTTCTCTCTCTCTTTCTTTCTCTCTGTCTTCCTCAATCCCTTCCTCCCTCCCTCCCTCTGTTCTTCCTTCTTTCTTTCTTCTCTTTCCTTCCCTTTCTTTCTTTCTTTTTCTTTCTCTCTCTCTCTCTGTCTTCCTCCTTCCCTTCCTCCCTTCCTCCCTCTGTTCCTCCCTCTCTTTCTCTTCTTTCTTTTTTCTTTCTTTCTTTCTTTCTTTCTTTCTTTCTTTCTTTCTTTCTCTTTCCTTTCTTTCTTTTTCTCTTTCTTTCCTTTCCTTTCTTCTCTTTTTGCCTCTCTCCCTCCCTCTTTTCTTCCTTCCTTTCTTTTCTTTTGGAAATGGGGTCCATGTTGCCCAGGCTGGTCTCAAACTCCTGGGCTCAAACGATCCTCCTGCCTTGGCCTCCCAAAGTACTGGGATTACATGTGTGCGCCACTGTACCCAGCTGATTGGTGCTGTTTTGGAAACCGAAGATAGTGAGATTAAAGGGATGCTGGTTACTCAGTGTTCCCCCCGGCCCCCAAACAGCCTGTGGGCCCCTGAGAGGTAGAAAGGTTTAACATTCTCCCTGCTGCTGAGCTAGAAGCCATGAAGCAAGGCCAGGTGGACCGGAACAGGGGTCGCCATGCCCCGCACGGTTGACCTTTGTGGATGGGGTCACTTTCACTTTCTGCTTGGGGCTGGGGCTGTTCTGAGCCTTTCAAGCCTCCCAAGCCCCTACCTGGTTAAGGCTAGACTCTCACAATTGTGAGGAACGAAAATGTTTCTAGACATTGCCAAACGTCCCTGGGGCAGCAGGGCAGTGCGACTTCTGATTGAGAGCCACTTGTTGAGAAGGCCAAAACCACGAGAACATTCTTCGTCGTCATGGGCATCTTTGTTCTGCGCCTATGGCCGAGTAACTCATGGGCTCAGGCTACTGTCTTATTTGCACCTAGTCTGGGGTTTCAAAGCTTTCCCGTGGATGCTCTAAGGAGGACTGCCCTGGGTGCTGCCTCTGCCTGGGCTCTGAGATGGCAAGGTGGGGTACAGTCCGCTCTGGTCACCAGGAGCATCGTCGAAGCCCCATCGGCCAGGAGCCTTGTCCCCACTCTGGGAATGAAAGCAGCTGATGTCAGCCAGGAGTGGTGGGAGCACCTTTTCCAGTGGGAGGCCTCCGGTTGGGGTGGGGAGCTGGAGTGGGAGAAGGGAAGAGAGCCATGGGGCCCATTTTTAAGGTGACTCTACGTACCTAGGTGGTGAAGATCCTGTCCCTGTTCCCATCTCAAGGGACTCACGGACTAGTAAGGAAGCAGTGATGAGATTGAGCCCTAGATGTAGGAAGTGTTTGGAATTGTGGGACAAGATGGAGGAAGTGGTCTGACACAGGCTGGAGAAGGGCTGGGCAAGGAATGTCCTCTAGGAGTAGTGTCGACGGTGATTCACAAAGAGTAGAATATGGCTTTATCCTGAAAACCAATCCAGTACATCCAGAGGAGCGTGCTAGAACGCACAAACCCACGTAGCAAACAAGTTCCAGGATGACAAGAATGAAAGAGCCATCCAGTTGAGTGGTATCAATTCAGGTGGTCTTCCTGGGGGAGGCAGTGTGATACGGTGGTAGGAAAACTGTTCCTGGAGACAGGCAGTCTTAGATTCAAATTCAGTGTCTGGCTGGGAGAATTGGAATGAGTCTCCTGAGACCTCCCAGTCCAGGTTTCTGTTGAGTATTAATTCCTGCAAGGATCCAATTGTGTGCAGCCTGAACAACTGTCTGTGGCCACCCTGCTTATGAGAAACCGGAAGGCACAAAGAATAGAAAAATGCTTAGCCCAGCAGCCAGCTCTGTGGCTGTTAATTGAATGTGAGTCCCAGGTAAGAGTTGCCAATGGATTTGGTGGAAAAAACCTGCAGCCGGGAGGAGGCGTGGGCTGGAGGGCTGGAGGGCGGGAGCGGAGACAGCCCCCACTTGCGCAGACCTTGTTGAGGCAGGGGAGGGGCTGCTCTGAAAGCCCCTTACCATCTCCTCCATGGGGGGCAGAGTCGGTTTTGACAGACGACACCTCCCCAGCTCCCCACTTTCCCCTACTGGCCACTTTCACTCCAAGAGCTGCTTCCTGGGTGTCCAATCTGCTGTCACAGAAAGGACAGCTGAGGCCACATCCACCACCAGCGAGGAAAATAACACTGAAGCAGAGGAGAATGCATCTTCAGCATGAGGGACAAACACCCTCCTATAGATCAACATGTGCCAGGGCGAGGGGACATCAGAGTGAGAAAAAAGGGCACAGTCCCTTCAAAGAGGTGCAGCCTATCGGCTTGTATATATCTAGCATTATGCGGTGGGAGAGAGGAAATCAATAGAGCTGTCAGCGGCTTCCAGCATTCAGCCTCGCAGACGTCCTCTCCTCGGTATGCTCCAGACGGATGCTTCAAATTAAAAACCGGGGAGGGAGGTGCTGGGGGGGCTGGGAGACAAACACCCTGACAGGCCAGAGGGAAAGGAGGGACGCCACTGAGGATCTGGGGAAATTAAAGTCTATAAATCATGAGCGTCCCGGGTGTGAATGACAGCGTCTTAGCTGTAGGGCTGGATGGGTTGTAGGTCCTTCTGCAGGGAAAGTCCCCTAGGGGAGGCTGGTGACCCAGTGGGCATGCTTCTCTCACCCAGGCTCGGACTCCCTGCAGGAGGGAGGGGAGGGAGGGGCAGGCCTCTGGCCTTGCTGGGTCAGTGCCAGGATGGAGGGTGTGGGTGTGGGCTGGACTGGGACATGGCATGGGGCACAGGGTGAAATAGAGGTAATCTCATCACCTGGGTTGTGTGGCTGGGTGTCCTCTGGGTGGGCGCAGGTGGGTGGGTTTCAGGATCTCCACAGGAGACTGTGCTTTGCTCCCTGGTAACTGCTCCCGGACAGCTCTGGTATCTGAAGGGTGTAGCTGCGTCCCTGACCCTCTCCCTGGGCCCTGAGTCCGCCCCGTGGAGAGCCCCACAACCTGCACTCAGCCCTGCACGCCTCTCCTCTGCCTGCCACTGCTGCCTGTCTGTGAGACCATCCTGCCTGCCGGGCACCTCTTTCCTCTGCCGCAGACGCTCCTGCTTTCTGCCTCTCTCACCTTGCAGTGGAGCTCCCAGGCGCTGCTTTGTTCCCTTCTTTCTTTTTTTTGAGCTCGAGCGTCAGTCTTGTTGCCCAGGCTGGAGTGCAATGGCTCGGTCTCAGCTCACTGCAGCCTCCACCTCCAGGGTTCAAACAATTCTCCTGCCACAGCCTCCTAATTAGCTGGGATTGCAGGCACATGCCACTGTGCCTGGATAATTTTGTATATTTAATAGGGATTGGGTTTTGCCATGTTGGCCAGGCTGGTCTAGAACTGCTGACTTCAGGTGATCCACCCACCTTAGCCACCCAAAATGCTGGGATTGCAGGCATGAGCCACCGTGCCCAGCCTGCTTTGCCTCCTTCCTTCCAGCCGTGGGCCAGCGGCCCTTGTGGGGAGGACTGAGTGGTCGTGGGCCCCCTCTGTGTCTGCCCAGGGCTGGCCAGCCTGGCTTGGGTGTGAGGGAGCTGGTGCAGAGCCTTGGGAGGGAAGTGTTTGAGGGGGTGAAGGGCTGAGTGATTCTCCCTATCTCTCTGAGATAACTTTGTGCCGTCCTCACCCTGGGTATCTTTCCGTGGGGGCCCAATAGAGAAGAAAACCAGAGAAGAAACCCCCGGGAGAGGAGGGGCTGCTTCCCGCAAATGCTGTTTGTCCTCCACCTGAGGGATCCTTCGAGGTCCTAACAGGAAGCGGAGGCACAGCCGGACTCTGTGCTTTGAGGCTGATTTTCATAAAAGGCCTGTTTGCAGGTGTGGGCGGGAGCAGGGCACCACAGAGGAGAGTGCAGTGCTCCAGCGAGTGTCAGCGGGGACGTCACTATCGTGAAGGAGAGGAGGGGTCACCAGACCCAAGACAGCTCTGGCTGTGAGGAGGGGCCTGCCTGATGGAGCTTGGACCTTCAGCCGAGTGATGCCCTCAGCCCGTGGCCGCCTCTTGGGGGAATGAATATGTCGAGCTCACAATCTCCCCTTCCTCCTCTCAGTGTCCTGTCTGGGCACCCCACTGGCTGAGCCCAGCAGGTTCAAGGTGCTCTTCCTGGGGCACAGAGCAAGATTTCCAGCCCACTTCTCCTCCACACAGGGCAGGGAGCCCATCAAAGGCAGCGTCTGGGTGGCATTGTGAGAGATCTCCTCTCCTCTTTCTAGTCCCAAGGTGGAAAAGTCCCCCAGGGCTGGACTGGTGCTCTTCCATCCTGTGCCACCAGCTCTCAGGAGCCCTTCCCTCCCTTATCCCCCAGATCCTGGCCATGCCTTTATCTGAGGTTAGAGACACACTCTAGCTAGCCTGCACAACACACAGGTGACTCCAATACACAGGTGAGCCCAGACGCTCCTCTCCAATGCACAGGTGAGCCCAGACGCTCCTCTCCAATGCATAGGTGAGCCCAGACGCTCCTCCCCAATGCACAGACGAACCCAGACACATCTCTCCGATGCCAGGTGAGCCCAGACATACCTTTCCAATGCCAGGTGAGCTTGCATGCATGCACAGTCACATGCCTTCCAAGGCATCTGGAGAACCAGGCCTGAGGTTGCTTGGTGGCGGTACACCGCCTAGGACAAGTTCTACAAATTAAACTGGTACCATGTTTCTAAAAGCAATTACCAGCATGCTGCAATGCCTCCCAAGGTGAGGAGATTAAAGAGACAGCTCCTGGCTAGAAGCAGGGATTTGAGGGGTCTGTGCGCTGCAGACATCAGAGGTGCCACGAACAAGCCCATGAGTACTTGCCTGTGAGCACACACATGCTTAGAGTGGCCAGACCTGGGAGGGAATTGCGGGAAGGAGACACACCTGCAGAGACCAGCAGCTCCTCAGCACAGGTGGGGCCTGCGTCACTGTGTTCCTCTTTCTTCTCCTGTTTTCTTCTCTAGTGTGTGCAAACAACAACAACAACGAAACAGTTTGATGCTGGGGGATGAGGAGGAGATGTCCCTGCTTGTTAAAAAGGGAGGAAGTGGTGCCATTGGCCTAAGTGGCAAGAAGGCACCTCCTCCTCAGTTGTCACCAGCAGCTGCCTGCTCCCATGTCACAGGAATCACACAATCTTTGGAAAAAGAGGGATGGAGGCATAAGTGGCCCTAATCCCTAACCAGTCTCCTGCCTGGCTGGGTCTTGGCGAGGAAGGGTTTCTGCAGTGGGCATGGCTGCTCTCCACAGTCTGGGCCTCCAGGCAATGGCTCTGTCCCTAACCCCCACCTGCTGTCAGGAGCACCTTGGGGGTGGGCCTGGGCTGTTGCCATCATTCGGTCACCTTTCCCCTTCTCTGTAGCCTGTGGCTTCTGGAAAGCCAACCTCAGGGGTGGAGGGAGGAGAATGGGTAAGAGGAGGAGTGGAGGTGGAAGGGCAGGCTGGACGCCACTGCATCATACACCTGGTCCTGTCCACTTCCTCCTCCCCCC
>PVKV010004846.1:25996-122651 GCA_004027835.1 Alouatta palliata | reverse complement strand
GATCAGATGGTTGTAGATGTGTTGTGTTGCCTCGGAGGCCTCTGTTCTGTTCCATTGGTCTATATCTCTGTTTTGGTACCAGTACCATGCTGTTTTGATTACTGTAGCTTTGTAGTATAGTTTGAAGTCTGGTAGTGTGATGCCTCCAGCTTTGTTCTTTTTGCTTAGAATTGACTTGGCTATGCGGGCTCTCTTTTGGACACTTATCTTTAAGCTTTGTTAGGTGAGACCTGAGTAGTCTTTAATTTGGGGGGGGGGGCTAATTTTTATCTACTACTGAGCTAGTACTCTTCTGAGTATTATAATTGAATAAAATGACCCCTGTATGTCAGGAGGCCTTTCTTTCTGCTCAGTAGGAACACAAACTATTCTCAGGCCTACATGACCTCGGATTGTTCAGCCTGCTTCTTTCCAGTGTTCTTTCTAGAAATATGAAGGGAACCCCCTTCATATTTCTAGAGCTTGCTTTCTTTGTTTTGGAGCAAATGCTTTTTAACAGGTTTTTAAATTTTTTACAAATATACTCGAGAATCATGCAATGCTACCAGCATTGAATCTCAAGTCTGCACATTCCTTTGCAACCAGTCCTGCAATGGCAGAAACTTTTATCTCATCTTTATTGTTTACTATGACCCCTGCATTATCTTCAAAATAAGGAAACATGCCATCTTTCTTCTGGTATGACTTTCTTTGTTGAATGACCACTGCTGGATGTACCTTCTTTGTGAGCTCTGTTTGACTTTTTTTGACTGTGGCCATTACCATATGATCTACACCAGCAGCGGGAAGTCTGTTCACCTATCTCTTGATCCCCTTGATCATAGTTCCCACTAGAAGACCCAAGGGAATCTGGAATTTCATACCAGTGGACCCACCACATCCTCTCTTCAACATCTTGAATGCCTGAAAGTGGCAAAAAGCTACAGCTTTCTTCCTGAGCAGTTTGCTACTGCAAAAATACTGTGTTCTGTGAATTCTAGCCACCTTGTTCTGCCTTAATTTTTAATTCTGTCTCCTCAACTCAAGGAAATTGTTGACTTTTGTTTGAGTTACTGTCCCTGTGCTGTGTTCTGGAAATTCTCTCTAGGCAGAAAGCTAAGGCAATCATGGGGCTCACCTCATTATTTCTCCTCTCCTCTGTTCTTTCTCATCCCCATGACTTCTTTTCATGCCTTGTAAATGTTAGAGTTCTTCAGTGCTTAGTCCTTGGGCTTCTTCCACATTTTACTCTCCCTAGTCACAGGACTTTAATATCGTCATCATGTTCATGACTCTTTAATTTATTGCTCTAGTGTGGATCTCACTGGAGATTTGTTTTTTCATTTGCCTTCGTGATATCCTCACTTCGATATCTAATTATGATACCAAACAACATATCTTAAAATTTGTTTTTCCTATATTCTTCTTAATGACAACTTTTTTTCTCATCAATACTAGGGATAAAGACCTGGGTATCATCCTTGACCCTTTTCTTTCTCTTACTCCTTAGATTCAGTTTATCAGCAAATCCTGGCCACTCCTCCACTAAAACGGATACAAGAATCATCACTCCCATCATCACTCCCATTATCCCCACCATGATCCAAGCCACCATTATCTCTTACCTGGCTAAATCTGATAGCATCTTCACTTCCCTGCTTCCCTGCCCTTGCCTACTGAAAGTCTACTTTCAACGCAATAGCTGAATTCATCCTGATTAGTCATAAGTTAGAGCATATCCGTCTTCTGCTCAAAAGGCTTCCCAGTTAACTCAAATGCCAAAGTCCTTTCGATGACCTATAGAACCCACTCCATGCTCACTCTGACCTCCCCCTCCCCACCTCCACACACTCACTCTTTACTAGCCACTCACCCTCCTTATCGTTCCCCAGCTATTTCAGGCATGTTCCCACCTAGGCCTTTGCACTTGCTGCTACCTCTGTCTGGACTTCTCTTGCCCCAGCAAGCCATGTGGTCAGTTCCCCACACTCCCTTTAGGTCTCTATTCCAAAGTTACTTTTTCTGTCAGACCTTCCCTGGCCACTTTATCTAAATAACTATATATCTCCACATCTATTTCCTTATTTAATAATCAACATCCTTATTTAATTCTCAACTATTAATTATCCTTATTTCATAAATGAGGAAAGTGGAAATCGGAGAGATGAAGTGAATTGCCCGAGGTCACACTGCTATTAAATGGTAAAGCATGCAGATTGACTCCAGAACCTTCTCAATACATTTATCTTATGTGCATATTTAGCTTATAGAACTATTTACATATAGTTATCACCTGTATACACAGACCTATAGCTATATCCCATCTTCAAGCTGTATTTCATCCTAGCTGTTTCTAAGTCCTCCATGACTGATGCAACTGAGAGAGACTTGTGGATGTAAGATGATGCACTGATCCAGCTAGCATTTACTAGGAATCTACTATGTGCTACGCGTTGTGACGAATGCTGAGGATAGAGAGATGAAAGATGCAGTTGCTGTCATCAGTTACCTCACAGTTGGGAATTGGGAGAAGACAGATACTTAGAAGTTCCATGGAGAAAGAACTAGGTAGGACCCAATGGATAAAAAATACTGAATGAAGATTCTAATTCAACACAGTAAAGCTTCTAATGGTCAAAGCTGTCTGAAAATGAAACGGGCTACAGGGTGGAGCTCCTCTCACAGGAGTTGTCCCAGCAAAAGTAGGGTGACAGTTGACCTGGCTTTTACAGAGGGGCTTGACTTAAACATAACATGGCTGATCAGGAGCCAGGTAACCAATGTGAGCTAAACTTTTTGAAGACATTTTTCAACAAAGTGACTATTTGCAGAGATGTGTGTAGGGCTAAGGGAACTAAAAATTTTGATGCACCCAGGGGACTAGCAGAAACTAGAAGGCATTTCCACTTCATGGCTGAAGGCACAGGGGGAGGCTGATGAAAAGCTCGAGCCTAGGAAAATAGGCTCTGAGAGAGGAAAAGAATTTCTAGAGAGAAGCAGCAACTGCCAGAACTGGAACAATACAGCATTCCCATAAACAACGTATCTGCACTTCTCTATCCTCAGGTTGTTCGGTTATTTGCGTGCCACTTATTCACCAAATGCAAAAGGAAGCCAGAGGCGAGCACCTGCCAGTGGAGGAACTGATGCTGTCCACAAAGCTCAGTGTCTGAGGGCATCCAGCAGAGCAGAAGAGGGTGAAATGGATCCAAAGGGAAAACGCAGAATAATCAGCAGAGTTGGTTTTAAGGGCTCTTTATTTATTCAGAGGCAAAAACATATTTTTCCCTCCAGATTCTACAGATGAACAATTAGGAAGCAATCCTCAACTGTGGGGTGAGTGGGGCGTGGAGAAAATTGGAGCTGAACGGATAATCTGGCTCTGCCCTTCCCACGTCTCTTTCCCACGCAGCGTCACCTTGTGTTCTCCGGTTCTCGCCACCAGCTATCCCTGCCCTGGCGCCCTGGCGCCCCGGCGAAGCGCACGGGCTGGGGAGCCTCCTTCCTGCGCCGGTGATCAAGGGCGTCCCAGCTCACAGACGGCCAGGAGGCCAGGCCTGGGCACACGTCCCGCCCCGCCCGGACGCTGGTGCCGGCGGGGTCCTCCTGGCCCTGCTGGAAGCGTAGGGGTTGCGGCGACCATTCATAACCCGGCTGCCAGACGAGCGAGGCTTTCCACGTGGGCAGAGGCGACGTCGTTCAGGTGGCAAGGATCCAAGGCGGAGCCTTCTTCCCCTCTGCGTCCACCCACCACCCGTCCCCGCCTCCGACCTAGAAAAGGACACGCACACAAAAAACTTTCGCCACACTATTAATATATTCGCGTTTCCTCCCACTTTCCCAATGGGCTACCAGCTGCAGAACTCCTGAATAGAAAGCTTAATTGTGCTTTGTCATGCAGAGTACCTCGATTTTCTATAGAAGGTTACAAAGGGCCATTTGAAGTATTTCTTTCTCGCCTAATAGTGAACCATTTGCATAGGGCACCTCTGCGCCTGCCAGACCCAGGTAGCTGCGCCGAAGCTCCGGGGACCCCGTGGTAACAAAACCCAGCTCGGTTTCCAAAGGGCGCCCTACCCCGCCTCTCACTCAGCGTTTGGACTTTTCTCTCCAATTCCCTCGGGTCACGGCCAGCCCTAGGCAGCTGATTTGGGGGACGCGAAATCTGGCCTGCAGGCCGCGAGTGCCCGGCCCATGCGTTTGACATCTCGGTGGCCTCGGGCCATCCAGGCCCCTCTAGCCTGCGCTGGAGCCTTTTTTAGGCCGGGCCTCCCGAACCCAGTTGGTGTTTTTCATCTACTACCTGCAGGTCCAGAGACCAAGCCTTTGCCCACGCGAGGTCCTCCACCCACTTGCTTCCCACGTAAGGTCCAAGTGAGGCGCCGAAAAACCACGCTGTTTGTTTTTCCTGGTTGATTGACAGGGCTGCGTTCAGCATATCTTTTCTTGTTGCTTGTTTTGACAGTTCAAATCCAGGTCTGTGTGACATATAAAGCTAATAAAATTCTAATTTCATTGTTAATCTTATTTCATTGCAGTATAGGTTTTTACCCTCACACCTGCATGGCAGGGTGTAATTCCATTAATAAAAAAAAATCAACATATTCATTGCATGTCTTTTCCCTGATGATATATTGTGAGCAGTGTGAGTTGAGAAAGAGCCATTTATTCCCACCGTGAATGAGCCTGCATGGGGCGGGAGCTTCACCTGCCCCTCAGTCAATTAGGATGTATCAAAAAGTCTAGCACAAAACGAGTTAAATTAACCGTTGGCTAATTTCCTTGTGTCCCTCCTACATAATCCCCCCTTTTCATCTTGCCCCAGAAATTACCACATGTTGCAAGGTTCAAATAGTGCCTAATGAAACAGTGGCCAAACGCTTCTCCCTCCAGCGCCACCGACTGGGGAGCCCTTTCGCCGTCCTTCAAAGCTTGCGCGGTCTCGTGGTCCGGGTTCCTGTATCCAAGAAAGAAAAAGGAAAAAAGAGAAGAAAAGAAAGAGAAAGAAATTTTTGACAGGCAGGAAAAAAAAAAAAAAAAAAAAAAAGAAGAATAAGAAGAATAATAAGAAGAAGTAGAAGAAGAAAACCTAAGCTGTCAATAACTATCGATCCAGCGGGTGAAACTACATTACTGCCCACCTACTCACTTCCTGACACCGACGATGCAGTGGGTCGCCTGTGGCCGAAATAGGGACCCAAGTAGGAATGGCAGCTTTAGCATCCTCCTTTTTTTCCAGAGAGGTGGGGTCCTGGGGTTAGGAGGATTGACCCAGGACTAGGGGAGACTGGATGGGGAAACCAGCCGAGAGAACAAAGGGTGGATGGTGGAGGGTGGCTGATATCAAGGCAGTAGGAGATGGAGACAAGGCTGAGAAATGCAGGCAGAAAGAGACCACTAGGGAAGCCTCTTCCCCAAATAAAGACAGACTGACAGCAAACACACCTCTAAGTTTTGACTGCCTTACCCAAGTTAAACTATATATATGGCTTAAGCAATTCATCAGCCTCCAGCCGAAGGCATTTTGAAGCAGCCTTGACATTCAAAATCCTAATAATTAATTGTTCTTATTAATTAAGAAGAAGGAAAGGAGGAAGGTGGCTGGGTGCTTCTTGACCTCAAACAATCTAAATTAGGGTTTGTGAAGGAGGTACCCAAAAGTATGCACTCCTTCTCCTTCCTATTTTTTCTTTTTCACACTCACAAAAATTTCCATTATAATCCTTCAAGGTCTGGGGCCAGCAGAGCTTCTCACCCTGCTCGAGCCCTTCCCAGCCGACTGAGACCAAGCTGGCTTCAGCTCCTTGGAGCTGGCTGCCACTCACAGGCAGGGAGCTCTTTCCCATCGGGAGCAACTCCCACCTGCCTTTTTTTCTCTGCACCTGCTGTGGGTGGTTTCTCCTTGAACTTCAGAAACCAAGTCGTTGCCTAAAATTACTTTCGCTACAGTGCTCACAGGCTAAATATTACTACATTCATTCTCTCTCTCTCTCTCTCTCTCTCTCTCTCTCTCTCTCTCTCTCTCTCTCTCTCTCTCGTTCTCTCTCCTCTCTCCCCTTTCCTCCCTCTCACTAGAGACTTAAGTCCCCTGTTTGAAATGGTGCAGCTAATACAAAGTCATCAAAGCACTATGGTTCTTGTCTTAAAGTGACAGCCTGCTTTATGAGACTGTTTGAAATACTCCCCTTGCTTTTCAATGTCTCTCTATCCATCTTTGTCTGCTCTTCAGAAAAGGGGACAATATAAAGCCCAGCCTGGCGAGCTCCCCACGCTCAGGCCTGGGCAGTGCCAACCTCCGTCTTTAAGCAGATTGAAATTGTCACTGCTTCATTAATCTGAAACTAGTTACTTTCCTAAGCACACAGCATACACTTCCGATCTGTTAGGATTCACTCAGGGGAGCCCCTGGGGCCTTCCTGGGTTTGGGATTTAGAAGGCTCAACAAAGATACAGCAAGCGTTCAGGAAAACATAGGGCTCAGCTTGAAGAAAAGCAGCATCCACTGCCGAAGAACGGCATCGACATCAGTTTATTAAGGGAGCACAAAACAATAAGATCCCCAGGATTTTGGAGGGTACACTTGAGAGTAAGTAGTCTACCTATGGCAACAGACAAGGGTATCTATCAGCACATGGAGTAGCATTAGAAGTCTCACAGTCTTCAGATTTGCTTTCCCCAAACAGAAGAAACTGGAATCCAAATTTATTTGCAAGTTGGAGTTTTGCTGTTTTTTTTTTTTTTTTAGTTTTTAGTTTTAGTTTTTTTTTTTTTTTAAATCTGAGTTCTGATTCAACTCTGGTCCTAAGAGATGTCTTTAAGTTTCTGTTTTTCTTTGGCCCCTCCCTAGTTCCAGCTTGTGTTGCCCACTCCAAGTGTCAGGATGTTGGGTGTAGAAGCCTTGGGTCCTTGTGGAATTCCTCATCTTCTGTGAGACAAGTTACCCCTCTTCTTCATACCCCCACCATTAACAGAAGACAATACAAAGGATTCTATTACTTTTACTATTTCTAGCTAGCTTAGAATAGCAAGTTTTTGCATTCTATTCTATGTGATTTAGGGAAGAGACGTGGGCATATTTTCAAGAGAAGTACAATTTTCAGTAATGTGAGCCTAAAGATTTATAAAATAGATTTATATTAAATTATGTTAATAGAAGCCTAGTAAATGCACCATTTAATTGCATGGAAAAAAAATGTTCCCTTTTAAAAGGTCTGTCACCTTAACAGGTACATTCAAAGATTCTCTGTGAATAATGAAAATAGGAACAATTGCTTTGATGCACTGAGCTGCATTCATCGTCTAGGACAGCTTTAGGCTGTGTTTGGAGAAGACGGGAGGAGCTCCTTTGAAAGGAGTGATTGCTCCTTTAAACCCAATTTCCTCTGGCAAATAGGTTCTACTGGAGTGTCATTCTCCTCCCCTCTCTCACACACATAAGGCTGGGCTTGAGATCCTGCACCAAAGCTCTTCTTCATGTCCTCTCTCCATGTTCAGCTTGTTTTTCCTCCCCATAACCCAATAATGAGCACCTCCCCATCTCTCTTAAAGAAATCTCTCAAGGAGTGCCATTAAAAGCGAGTGGAACCTGCAGGAAAGGTACAAGTGGGAAGCAAAAAGAAAAAGAAAACCTGGTAAAAATTACTCTTTTCCACCGACATCACCACCACCAATGGATCCTCTCTGTCTCTGTCACACACACACATTCCTCATGCATGCACGCACTACACACATGCACATACAGAGACCCAGTTGCCCTCTGTGTCGGCTTTTAGTTAGAACCACCACCTTTCTGGCAATTGTCTGATCACAGTTAGAGTGGGCCAGGCAAATAGCATTTCTAATCCTGATCAGATATAACTGGACAAAATTGGTGGGAGAAGTAGGGAGAGGTAATGAGGAGAGGAAAGGGGAGGTCAGAAATCAAAGACTTCACATCCTCAAGTGTTTTGTCTCTCCTAAAATTATTGGATATTCTTTAGGGGACATGGAAAGGGACTGAGCTATGATGACCACTTCAGAATAAGGACCCCAGAGGAATAGAGATCTACGGGCACCAGTGTCTCCATCACCTGGGCCCTCTGACACCCTAAGGATGAGCTACTGGGTCCCTTTTGCTTTTGGCCTAGTTTGCCATCAGTATCAGGCCCTTGGCCTTTGACATTTGTTGGTGGCTGAGTGGGAGAGTGAAGGAGAAAAGTCTCTGTTCCTCCTCTATGCTCCAAATGTCTGGACTGGGCCAGGGCACATGGGTAACAGGCCATCCTTCCTGCTCTCCACTCTGCCTTCCACCCCCAGCTCTTTTCCTGTTTAAAGCCAACATGAGATTTGTTCTCAAAAAGATGGACTCAACCACACTCAAGCTAGTGCTACCCACGGATTTTCTCTTGGTGGAGCAAGCGCCTGCTTTTTCATTCTCATTTTCATTCTCTTTCTTTCCATTCTTTCCTTCTTTCCATGACCTCTCTAAGAGGTCATGCTCTGGGGGAACAGAGTTTCTTTTTTGTTTTTCAAGTGGGGCATATTGGAAACTGGTATCCAGTTCTTCCCAGGTAGAGCAATTGTCAAGGGTGACCCCCTACATCTTAAACTTTCCTCTTAAATCAGTGTTTGATATCAAGATTATTTAAATGGAAATGTGAGTTTCTGAGGGTTAGCTTAAATGTTCCTAAAGTGAAACTGCTGGCCTTTAGAATCAGATCGATTCCAGAATACCAAAGCATTATTCTGATTTGAAAACTTCAAAAACATCAACTGATTTTTTTTTGAGGGGCGGGGATTTGGGGAACATATAAAACTTATTCTAGCATAGCAGGAGACTTCATACTCTATTCCGAAAGTGACCCAAAAAAATCCACTCTGCATCGGTTGTCTGAGAAGGAAGACTTCCCTGGGAACCCTGGGGAAATTTTTCTTGTATGGAGAGTGTCCCAACATCTAAATAGGTATCTGTACCTAAGGTTTTTTTTTTTTTTTTTTTTTTTTTTTTTCTCTCTTTCCCCTCTGGAGAGAAATATTTTGTTTATTTTCCTTCCCCTAGGAAACTTCCCCAAAGATCGGAGCAAGAGGGGCTGGGGCATCCAAGCAGATCCCAATCATCTAAGCAGAGTTGGCGCCGCGGCTCTCTGCGGCGTGGCAGAGCTGGGCGCACCGCGCGGTACCAGGTGTTCCAAGAGCGTGGCTCCGCGTTCCGGGCTTAGGGCCTGGGATCCGGGAGCCGGACGAGGCTTAGAGCCTGGGATGGGGGCTAGTCAGGACTTACGGGAGGTCTAAACCCGAGCGTGCAACCCCAGAGGGGCCAGGCTGTGTGTGGATGGGACGGGGACAAAGGGATCTCCCCACAGCCCAGAGGAAGCTTCCCTTTGGGTTTGAGCGTAAAGAGCTGCAGCGGGCGCTCTTTGTGCTTCTTATTTCCCGCGGTGAAATTAGTCCTCTTAAACTCCTGTTCTTTGCGCCTGAAAACTCCCTTCCTCCCACCTCTGTTCTCGCGCGCATGAGGCCTGGAAAGGAACCAGGCCTGCCCCTCCTCCCTTTCGTGGCGGGCAGGGCGAAGAGCCCGGGGCTCTGCGTGTGAGAGACGGGAGGAAAGAGATCCAGAGGCCTGAGCATCCCAGGCTGAGCAGTAGTGAGCCGGCTGTCTGGGACCTCGGCTCAGGACCCAGCTCAGCACATTGCACAAATCGCCAGCAGCTCCCTTTTCAGCCTGACACAGTGCGGGCCCTCCTTCCTTTACCCAGTGCCGGAGGCAGAACGAAGAGAGATTTTCCTTCAGAACCGTGTGTGTGTGTGTGTGTGTGTGTGTGTGTGTGTGTGTGTGTGTAGAGGGATTTTCCTTCTGAACCTACTGAGTGTGTGTGTGTTAGAGAAAGACAACACTCTGGGAAAACTGTGGCCGGTTTTAGACCCCCACTGCACCTGGTAAGGTTCGGTACCACCGGCCTCAAGTAAATCAGACCTAAAGCCCATGTGTATGCGTGTCCTCATCAATTCCTGTGGCTTGAACCTATTGGGTGGCATCTTTATAGAACCTAATCAGAAATCACACTAGTTGAGGACTAGTGGGGCTCAGCATGCAGGGAATGAGACCTCTTCCTTTTCCTGTTTCCAGCTTCTTCACTTCTCTCCCTAAGATAACAAGCCCAGGCTGCACCACGGAGAGAGCCAGGTTGCCCTGCTGAGGGAAGAGCTAGGAATAAGTCTCCTGGGGACCAGGTTTAAAGGAAGTGATTCCGCTAGGCTATGGGAAATGTGGCCGGGGGAGGGGACTAGAAGGGAGACAAATTAACTGAACGTTAGGGAGACCAGGAAAAGAAACCCTGAAACTCAAAGATCTAAAGGTATCTTTGGGCTGCTTTGAAAAAGCGAGATTATAAATCTTTGAACAGAATGTTTCCTACCCCTTTTTGTTTTCTAAACATTGAGGGAAACTAGCTCATTCTGCTTGCAGCATCATTTTTAAGCTTCCACGGTTTGCTTCTGGCCTGTTTGACAGATTGTTGCTCTTCCTAAAACTATTCTGACTCTACAAATTCCTTCACATAATTCAAGTTTTCCTACTGAGAGAGATGAGGAACTAGAAGGAAGAAAAGAAATACTAAATGGGGGATTTTCACCCTTCCTGGCTAAAGAAATGTTTACCTGTGTATCATTCTAAACGGAGTGATTTGTCCTATCAACTGTGAGGAAGTTGTCTATTTTGAGGATGGAGAGGCACTACCGGGCAGGTGCAATCATGACTAAAGGTGTCCCCTTGGCAAAAGTTTCTGTTACATAGAAAACCTATAGAGCCACAAACTCCCCTAGTCAAGAGACTCCCATTACCAAGCTTTTACTCAACTTTCCTTGACGTCCTCAGACAGCTTTTTCCCCACGCCTGCCTTTCTCTAGACATTGGAGGAGGGGGCAAGAGGAGAATAGGGAGAGCAAATACCACCAATTTCAAATCCTGGTTTTGTTTCATTTATTTAAATAAATATAAATATAAATTTTATATAAAGCTATTCACATCCAAAGGGACTTCCAGCGACTTAGATTTTAAACTCTCCCCAGGCGAAATTTCAGAAAGCAAGACCTACAGGGTCTAATTTTCTACATTATTTGCAACTCCGGTGTTTTTGTTTGAAAACAACAACAGAAAATAATTGATAAACCCCGCGTTCTTACCAGGTTCTGAAAGACAGTAGGGATGGGGAAATGACATGCGCTTTCAAAAACCCCATACAGTGTTAAACTTAAACCAACCCTGTTTTTCCACTGTTACAAGATGAGAGTAAGGTGAATTCTAGGTTATTTACATTTTTTAAAAACAATCTATAACTTCGAGTTGGAACCCCAAATAAACAGGTCAAGAAGGAGACGGGAAAGGTCAGGCCCGGCTTGTCCATTCCAGAACTTCCAGGTTTGTTTCTTCTCCAGATGGGACCACTGCGATAAGCAAGGATTTTGGCCCCTGGTGCCCCCACGCCTTGGTGTTGCCGGGTCTTCCAGGAGCGGGGGATGTGAGGGAGGCGCCCCCCTCCCTCTCATAAGGGAGAAATCTCCTTGTCATCGTTGGCGGAGGCCGGTGACAGAGAGTCCTCATCCTCGGAGCGCGCGTAGTGCACCTGGCTCCCGACGCACTTGCAGCCCGCGTGACTGTTCCTCTGAGTGCCCTTCCCCTCCTTCTTATGCTTCACTCGGCGGTTCTGAAACCAGATTTTCACCTGCTTCTCCGACAGGTTCAGGTAAGTGGCGATTTCGATCCTCCGGAGTCGAGACAGGTACATGTTGGAAGAGAATTCTCGCTCCAGCTCCAGGAGCTGCGTGCTAGTGAACGCCGTCCTCATCCTCTTGCCATTTGGTACCTGGCTAGCGTCAGAGCCTCCTGCGGACAAACGAAGAGAGGGCAGAGAGGTAAGGCTCCCATCCCACGTGCTAACTAGGATGCGTCTTAGGGACCCATCCCGGAAAGCCCAACTGAACACCTGTATCCCTTTCCCATTTCCAGCCACGTCGTTGCTTAGCGGGGGAAAAAACAGACCTGCAAAGCAAATAAAGGTCTCTGATGCGCAGGACGCGAAGTCAGAGGATTAAAGAGGGATGAGGACTTGCACTATCTGATCGTCTCTCTTTCAGCCTAGCGGAGAAGCATGCAGGCTTAGCCAAAAACGTCAAAACGCTTTAGCCAGCCCAGACGCGGGGATGCCACACAGGTTCAAACACACCCACCCCAACCCTCAAGCAGCCTCTTGTTTCTTCGCGGTGACTTTAGAGGTCCCTAAGGCCCCAATATTAATAAGGCGATACTCGAGCACTCGGTACTAAGAGTGAAACGCACCAGGCTTAGTGGAGAAGCTGGTAAACTAACTTCCACCTCCGTGGAACTTCTGTGGCGGACTCTACGGTTACACGAAAAGCCCCTCCTCCCTCTCCACCCTGTCCCGCTGGGTCTCCCACTTCCTCCACTGGACGTGGAAAGTTTGCTCCTGGAGCGCGTAAGGCGCGGAGTGCAGGGGCCCAAAGACCCCGCCCTACCCATGGTGAGGCAGTGGAATCTCCGCGGGTCTGCCACGTTGTAGGTGGTGGCGGCGCAGACAGGTGCGTGGTGTTGCGGGTGCCCCAAGGCCGCCGCGGCCGCCGCCGCCGCCGCTGCTGCCGCCGCCGCCGCCGCGGCCGATCCAGGCTGCTGGGGCTGGTGGTGGTGATGGTGGTGCTGCGGCTGGTGGTGGTGATGGTGCGCGTGGTTAACCCGCGGGCAAAACTGCGCGTCCCCAGGAGCCGAAGAGAACTGGCTCTTGAGCAGAGGCAGGGCCCCTGCGCCCCCAGCCACCCCACTGCCTCCGGCCCCGGTAACCCCGGCCCCTGCGCTCCCGCTGCCGGCGCCCACAGACACCCGAGAGGAGTGCAGGTGCGAAGTGACGCAGAGGGGGCACACGCAGAACGCGCCGCTCTTGCGGGATGGGCAGCCGGGACCGGACACCGACATCACCAATGGGGACGGCATGCCAAGCGGGATGAAGAAATCCGGCCCAGGGTGCGGTTCAGGCAGCGAGGGTGCGGGCCGTGAGGAATCCTTGATGATGAGCGAGTCGACATAGAAGGAGCGCGACATGTCGAGGGGGGTGGGTGGCTGGAAGGCCGTACGGGCCGCAGTGACCCCTCCCCTTAGTGTTCTGAGCTCTGCCCCAGGAGCCGCGCAGACACTGGCGGTCAAGCCCGTGGGGGCGCAGAGGTGTTGGCGTCTGGGCTGGGAACAAAGGGGCCCCGGGAGAGGGCTGGTCCTCACGTCCCCCGCCCGGCTCCCCGGCTTGGGTATTTTATAGCCCCCACCCCGGCACGTGATGCTGCGGAGTACCGCTTGGCTCTGGCTCCTCGGTAGCTCCCCACCCTCGGGATAGGCTGCCCGAGTCACAACAGAAGCCGCTAGGAGGGGCGGGAGCGCCGCGGGGAAGAACGCGGGGGAGGGGGAGGGGGGAGACTTTGCAAAGTGTAGGTTTTGTTAATTTCCCGGGGAGGCCGGCCTCCTCCCCCTCTTTCTCCACGCTTTACCGAGAAATCACAGCGCTGCATCCTCCATCCCACCCCCTCTCGCTACCCTGGGCCCCAGCCCAACTCTTCCCCACGCCCGCCGCAGAGCGCACCAGGTGGGAACTTGGAGACCTTTTTAATAGGAATGCTGAGTGCTTCCAACTCCTCTGTGCTAGGGTTGGCTGTGGCGTGGTGAAGTGTGAGGCCTGCGGTTTGGAGCAGGATTGTGCTGGCGGCGGACTGGCAGCGTTTCAGTCCCTGAGCACAGCTCTGGCCACGGTTACACCTACCCCTGTCCACAGCTTTTGGACTTGGCCGAAGTCATTCAGGTGGTTAGTTCAGGAGGGTCCAGCGCATAACAGTGAGGCCTCCCGGCTAAGAAGCCGTCAAGCTTTTCACGCTGATGCTCGACAAGGTCTAAAGCGTCTTTGTACTTGGGGCTCTCCTGGGGCCACTCAGACCAACGACCCTTCCTTGTTTCCCTTTCTAATTGGCAGCTCCCACTTCCACAGAGAGAGAGAGAGAGAGATGTTGAAGAGTCACCCTTTTCTTTCTCCAAGTAGTTTAAACCATGGCATTCCAGGGCAACCCTACAAGCTCCATCCTGAAGATTTTGGATAGAGGACCTCACACACCAGCCCTCTTGGAGACTGAGCAGGGATTGAATAGACCTTTGCTCTGGGTCTGAGGATTTCCTGCCCCTCTCATTTTTACCAATCTTGGGCATCTTGGCAAGGCTAACCAGGAAGCACTCTTTCCTCTGCATCCTAAGAACCTAAAAAGGATGAAGAGGATTCAGCTACCCAGGGAATCTTGCATCTGATTGGGAGAAGTGCCTTGATAAAGGAAATCTCTCTGGATGATTCGGTCCATGGAAGTCTTGCTACCTAGGAGGGTGGCTGCCAACCTATTGGAGCTATTGATCTTTGGAGAAGCCAAGGCAGCAGAGGTGGCCATTTTCCCTCTTCCTTTCCCCCTGCAGAAAAGTGGGCTGGGGCCATGATTGTGGGCAATAGCTACAAGTCCGATCCTCTTCCCAGAACAACTAACTTCAATCCTGAGTTCATGATGGTGCTGATAAACTTAGCGACAGGACTCCCTCCACCTTAGCGAATGTGGTGCTCAAATCTAGGAGAGCACTAGCTAGAAGCATGGCTCTGTCATTCCATCCTCTGTCTACCCCTCTCCATCTCCGTGATGGTCTCTCTTGCCTGCTAGAGAAGTGTAATTGGGTTGTAGGGATGTCCCGCTCTGGGGAGCCCAGGATTTATGGATGGCAATTAAAGTTTTATGAATTGCAGCTGAGGCTGGTTATTGAGCTATTTGAATGTGATTAGAATTCAATTAGAAAGCGGTTAGTGGACGGTGGGTCTCTGGAGTGTAAACAGACAGCTATTCCAGAAATGTGCTAATCCAACATCTTGTGACAACAATTAAGGAGTCTCAGGGTTTAACATGGGGCAGCTCAGCTGTAACTACTTTTGTACCACAAGGTTTGCAGACACTCGGGCTCACCCCACCCGCCCTTGTTCATGACTGGAGGATCTAGGCAATCCCTGAAATCATTTCAGCCCCAGGAAGAAGTCTTAGAGCCCACTGATGGAGAATGACAATACCCTGCTGCATGGCAGGGTATTTTTTTTACAGTCCTCAACTGTCTGAGTAGATGACTCGATTTCCCCCATTCACTTTGCAAATATACATGCATATATGTATATATATAGTATATATGTGTACTCTTTAATAATACATATATATGTGTATATACTCTAATAACTTTCTCTCTTTTCCTCCTCTGGGTTAGGTACCAGATTATCCACCATCTGTTTTGGGCTGATAGTTTGAGTCACAATGTTCTCAGCGGTTTGGGGTGTGCTCAGAGGAAAAGCTCCTATGCTAAAATGCTAGAAATCACACCCATGTGCAGACCATTTTACTTTAGAAAATCTTAACTATGCAAGAAGCTTGTGCATCTTAATCAATTTGTGTCTGACTGTGGAAACTTTCAGTTTTCAGTGCCAAGGAATTTTGAGAAATGTGAGGGGCTCATGGGGTTTCCTAAGGGTTTCAAGGGGAGCAGTGGTTTCAGACCAGGCTGAGGCTGAAAGCCAGACCATGTCTGCAAAACTTACCCCTTAGGGTACTTGGTTAATTGCTTGGGCCCACCAAGAGCAAGTATATTAGAATCCTATTTCTTGCCATCCACTCTGAGTCATTTCTCTAGTTCTCTTTGGATCTCTCAGTCTCTGCCAGTTTCTCTCCCTCCTCCTTTTCTGAGTCCAGCCCTCATCTGGCCTTACCTGTCTATCCCCTCCTCAAAGAAAGCCTACCCTCCATGGCCCTGGGCAGCATTGCGCCTGGCCCTGCCCAGCCCTACTGTTCCTCAGAATGCAGTGCCTTGAACCAGCAGGGGACCCTAACTTCAGCTTTCTTTTTCCCGAGAGAGAGCAGACAGACGGTTGGCGTGTGCCCACCATGCCTGAGCCGCCACACAATTTTATTTCTCAGTGATTCTGTCTGATAAAATTTCATCGTCCATTAAGTAATCCCCAAAATGAGAGCTCTTATGAGCCTATAATGAGCTCTAATTGCCACGACTCCGGGAGCCACGTGGAAGGATTTATTCGGTATTAAACAGTCGGGTACAGAGTACAGGCTGTTACCTAAGCCATTACTTTCATAATTCAAGGAGAAAATCAGTTCTTTTAAGGGAAGAGGGAAATCTTTTTATTCTCTCCCTCTTGCTCTGGATGCTCGAGGATGGTTTTGTCTTCCTTGAGTGCAAGACAGTGTCACCTTTGTGATGGTAACAAAATTGTTCTTTCTACCTTCTCCTGGCCAGGGTACTCCACCCTTACCCTCAACTTAGAAAAAAAATCAAAGTGGTTCTGGAAAGAACAGCACAGGCATGGCCTTCTGGTCTCTGGATTCTCCAACCTGAGCCTGGGTGAACAATTTCCTTTCAGCCTAACCTTGAGATTTGAATTCTTAGTTCTAGCTTTCAAAAGGTCTCCAGTACTTCTTCCTATCTTTGCATTGGCACCTGACCTGAACCCCACATTCCTGTCTCCCTTCTCTGTCCTCCTGTTTCCTTTCATGGGCAAAGTCAGGGAAAGTAAAGGGCGGGGACTTAGCGTTGCTTATTCAACAGGCTCCAGAGTTCAGACGCGTTCCTGTGCTTAGCCATTTTTTTTCAGGCTGTTAACTCCCACTTTGCCCTTCCCTCTGTGTCCTCCAAAGTCCCCCTCCCTTTCATCCCCAGTCCTTTTTTCTCTTAGTTTCAGCATTTGCCCACATGGTTCTCCAGCTCCAAATGGAGGCTGCAGGCAGGGCGGGACAGCCCGGGAGTTGGCGGGGCTGCCTCGGATTTATTTGCTCCTCTTACATTGATTTCATATTAGTTTCCAAAGCGATGAATGATCTCAAAGCTGGGTTTTGTTAGCGGAACACAAACAGGAGACAGGACTTACTTGCCCCCAGCTCCCTTTAATGAGGTCATTATCAAAGCGTGAACAAGTCTATGAATGTTTTATTGAAAGTGCATCGTTAACTTGTATCCATCCTTTTCTCCGAGTGGCATTGTGATATTGCTGTCTGTGGCACATCTTACCCGATATAGCCTGAGATTTCCCCATTCTCTGTAACCAGGCAACCCTTTCTGAATACCCAAAAATTGAAAAGAACCGCTTAGTCTTCAAGAAAGTCCTCAATAATAGTGGAAAAGAACAAAGATCCAGGAGACAACAAAATGCCACAGGGGTGACTTTTCATGAGCAATTATCTCTCATTAATCAGAAGAACAGCTGCAATATTAATTTTCTCTCTTTCTTCCTGTCTTTTCACAGTCCCCAACATTTGAATAATCATAAATTTTGATTTTATGAAGGAGTCACATTTTCAGGGGCTGGAGGAAAGCAGCTACCTAGGTGAAGACAAGGAGAAAATGCTCTCATTTTATTTTTTGTTTGGGTAAAGCTGCCAACAAAGCAAAATGGAAAAAATAAAACTAAGAAATGCCAGAGAAAATGCAGCCCCCCCCCCCCCCGCCCTTCTTCGAGATGGCTGTTGAGAATCAGGACTCTCTTTTCCCCCACCCTCTCCTCACTACTACCCCTCCTTTCTTTCCTCCCCCTGCCCAGACCCATACCCCAGTTTTGCTCTGAGCAGGGCGGAGGGAAATGTCCCCGGCGTCTGGCGTGGGAGTTTCAGCCCAGTTTCTGCCCGTTTAACTTGCAAACGTGAAGCCAAGCGTTGTCGATCTGACCAAAGAGACACTCTTTGGGCGTAACTTGCATTGTGGCCATCAAAAGCCCGCCAGCCTTGGATGAACTGAGAAGTGTATTCAGCAGAAATGGGGCGCTCGCTCTCCTTTCAGGCTCTGGAGAGGCGATTGTTCATGGGATGTGTAGCCAGGGTGGAAAACGTAGGTCCCCAGATAAGGCTATAACCTGCAAACGAGCTTGGGGGAGTTAAAAGAATCTCATTAAAGCCCCGGCTGCAATTAGCAAATACACACTCATAGAGAACTCAAGCTCCTCTTGAAAAGCTGTGGGTCAAGATGAAAGAGGGCAGTTGGGAGTTAGTCCCCACATTCTTGGACTGGTTGAGTGATGGGGGACTCAGGAGCCAGGCTATTCCTTCAGCTGCTCCAATATTGTTAGTTTTAAAGCAAGGCCAGGCAAGGCCTTTCTAGAGGGAGGGCAGGCTGTGGGCCCTGTGCTCATACACCACCAAAAATAATCTTGCTTCTCCCTGGTGTTTATTCAGAACGGATGGGCTTTTGAGAAACCTGAATTCGCCTTTGTGCTCACCACAGTTGCAAGAGTTCAATTCGGCCCTCTGAGAAGAAGCAGGGAGGGAGGGGGGTTGGGGGGGGTCTTCCGAGAAATAAGTGAGGGGTTTGGCTTAGAATTTCAGGAACAACCCAGTCGGAAGAGAGTTTTCATGGCACTGAATGCCTGCCACACAGCACCTCTGCTCCCCACTTCACTTTAATTAATATTTGCCCACCCCCAAATCCTCAAGCCGAACAAGACATCCCTCTCCCACCCTCAGAGCTCTCCTCTGTCATCAGAATAAAATTTATTGAGCGCCTACTCTGTGCCCAGCGTGTGCTAGGCACTGCAGGGAGCATGCCTGAAAAGGCCAAGACAGTATCCAATAGAATATTGTTTTATTTCAGTAACAATGGCCTGAGGTGGGGAACAATTATCCGGATAATTGAAGCAAATGCTTCATCTCCCTCCCTCCCTCTCCAGTTCCCTGGCACTTACTATTTTTTACTACCCTATTCAGAGATGATGGTTTTTGTATTGGAGGGCAGGCAGGGGAGGCAGGGAGTGTGTAAGGGGAGGGCTGAATTATTCACATGCATACCAATTCCCCACTTCCCTTGGCCTAAATTTTCTGAAAGCTTGGAGCCAAAATAGCTGCTTAGTTATGGGAGCAAAGACTTTTTTTAAAAAAGTCACTAAAGTCAGAGTCATCCTTTATAATTTTTAGCAGTCCAGCCCTTCTGGTTTTCGACCTTGGTCATCTACAAAAATCACCTGGAGAGCTTTATAAAAACACTGATGACCTAAGAAATTTTGATTTGATGTTGTGAGGCTGCAACACGACGGGGTGGAGGTGGAGGGAGAGACGCAGGACACCCAGAATTCTGCATGCGGCTCTAATGCAGTGGAGAAATAACCGATAAATCCTGCTCCTTAAGCCCTCCTATCATGGAATCTGAAGAGAGCAACTTAATGTCTTTGAGCTTTATCTGGTCATTTGATGGTTGGAAAGTGTGTATTGAGCGCCTACTATACCCCAGGCTGCGCGCCAGGGAATTCAGTAGCACAAGACCAGCCCCCGGGGAGTTTCCATTGCCTTAAGCGAATCAACAAATCAACTCAGAGCTGGTGAGTTACAAAAGGCCGTGTGAATATGAAAGAAAAGCCCAAGGGGCTCTGGGTGATGATAAAACTGCAGACCTGCAAGACGGGCGGGTGTTGGCCTGGTTGGCCTGGGACAGAGGGGTGGGGAATGAGTTCCGGGCCACCGAAGGGCTCGCACCGGAGCCTCGGAAAGTTTCTCTTGGTTAATTGCAAACCCTGAAAGGAGGTCCAAGGAAAGCAAAGAAAGAATCTTAGTTTCTGCATCTGTGAAAGAGAGAAAATGCCGCCGTCTTCAAGTCTTTGTAAGGAATTAAGGACTGCCTAACACGGGGCCTGGCACCTGGTAAGGCTCGTGGTGTATCTAATTTTTTAATTATCTGGGACCTGCAGCTCCATGGGCCCTTGAAGCTTGTGAATTAGGTGACTCTGACACCTGGGCTTGGCAATGAGGAGTCAGGAAGCCGCTGTCCCTCATCTCTCCGTCCCCACGCGCCTTTTCCGGGCCGAGTGTAGCCCTCCAAGGCTCCTCCACAGCCTGGCGCTCGCACCCTGAAGGCTCCCAGTGTGATGTTTTTCTAGCCCTCGGGTTCTGGGCATACGTTTGTTCAGCAGCTACATTAATCCCGTCTCCTAGGGGAACCTCGCCACTCCCGCCCCCGTCAAAGGCTCTGGCGTCCTGGCCGCCCCTTGGGCACACTTAGGACTGCGCCCTAAATTTCAAAACGTTCCTATGGTCTTAGAAACCTCCCAGCTTTGTTCCACACCGACCTGCTTTGCATAGGAGGAAACAGGCGCCTTTCGAGTATACGACAATACTCGTAGCTACATTTTCCGAACTGTCGCTGTGTGGCAGTTCCTGAAGCAAGAGGCTCGTTTAATCCGCACAGCAGCCCTCCCAGATAAAATGTCATTATTTTCTCCGCATTATGTTTGTGGAGAACCCTATCTGAACTATTGAAGTTGAAAAACTGAGCCAAGGTCACACAGCTAGGGATGGCAGAGCCTCTTAGGCACTAAGCAATACTAATCACCTAATAACATCCAGCATTTATTGAACACCTACTATATGCCTGGCAGTGGGTTAAGACTTTAATGCTTTCTTTATTTCTTACAGCAACCCTGTGAGGCGGGTGCTTTTATTACTTTGTTGGCTGTCCATTTGTTGGTTCGTGTGGTTTTCCTGTATATGAAAGGTTCTGAGTGCCAGTTCAACGTGGCCCATATGACAAAAAGGGCACGGACTGAAATTAGAATGAGGACGGGGAACATGATTATTTTTATTCACCTGTGCCCAGAACACAGTAAGCGCTGAAAAACATTTGGAGTGGATGAAAGCAATATTTTATTATTTAATTCAAAAGCCCTCATCATAATCCATAGGCCTGTTGACTGCAAACTGCTCCTGGACAGCAACTGCGTCTATTTTGTGTATTCACCAGTGTGTGCCAAACGTCCGGCCCAGAGGTAACATATATTAGGATGGCAATTAATATTTGTTGAATAAATGATTCCTTATTTCAGTTGGGGAAACGGAGGCTCTGAAACACTGTAACCTGGCCAAGGCCACATAGCAGGTGGCAGAGGGAGAATTCCAACCATAGTTTTTAACACCGAGTCCCTTTTCAGCCGAGCCACAGCCTCCTGCGCTGTGTCCCCAGGCCACAGGGACGGAGCCGGGAACCCGGTGCTGTGCGGCCAGGGATGGTTGTTTAAGTCTGTCCTCACTCGTTCACGCCCCACACCTGGGCAAGGTCAAGGGAGGCAGAAGAAATGAGAGGCTCCAAAGGCCGCTCCGGGGATGAAGGTAAACAAACAGGGTCTGGGGCTGCGCCAGGCGCTCTCCGCTCGACAGCTCGGGCCCTGCGCTCTTGCTCCCACGGCTCTAGAACCACAACCAGCTCCCTTCCTCTAGCCTCGGTCTCCCTGGGTATCCGCCTCTCCTTCTTCTTGGCTAACTTATTTCTCACTGGGACACCAAGGAAATCTAAGCGATCGCATTGACCCCACAGCCTCAAAACAAGCCCATCTGCAAAGGCTACCAAACACCAAACACACCCGCGCCCACACCCGGCACCGCGTCCTCTTCGCAACTGGGGCGCATGCGCGAGCGCAAGTTAGGCGGCCGAGCACGCGTGTGAGCCTGTGCGCATGCGTGAGTGTAATTGGGTGGGGAGGCCTTGAGTGTGTCTGCGCGCAAGCGCGTGTGAAGAGCGAAGGTGAGGTGGAGGTGACTGTGCATGAGCGCGAGCATGAGAGTGCTAAGAGTGAGAGTAAGTGCGTGGACGTGTGGCGTGTCTTCGAAGAGGTGAAAAGTGAATTAGATTGAGGATAGGGAATGAGATTGCCTTTATTTATTTTTAAATTATTTCAATAGTTTTTGGGGGAACAGGTGGTGTTTGGTTGCATGCATAAGTTCTTTAGTGGTGATTTCTGAGATTTTGGTGCACCCATCACCCGAGCAGTGTACACTGTACCCAATGTGTGGTCTTCGATCCTTGTGAACGTATGAGTGAAGAGTGTAGGTGTTTGGGGGCATGGGTCTGTGTGAATATATAAGTGTGTGAATGTGAGGAATACGAGAAACTGGTGGTGTGCACAGGGTGAGTGGGGTGTGAATGAGAGTGTGAGAACGTGTGTAGAACAAGCGAGCATGAATGTGTCTGCGTGTGCCTGGCCTCTCGCGCCCCGCCTCCCCGCTAGGCACGCCTTCCTTTCGGTGGGGTGCGCAGCGGGCGCAGTGCAGTGACTCTGTCCGCGCAGACCCGCTCTGCCGGTCCTGGAGCCTGGCATGGGCTGGGGCTGGAAACTGGCTTCTCTCCGCTAGCCAGGAAGGAGGGGGCGGGAGTGTCTGGGGAGTGCGCTGTCTCCCCATGTAGAAGCCTGGACACGCCAAGTAGCATGGGCTCTAGGAATATTGCCCCGAGGTCCTCCCCTTCACGTGACCCACCTGTTGATCATCTTCATGTTCATGTACTCAGGGAACATTGATGGTGTGCTTAAGGTATGCCAGGCTCTACTTGGGCTTGGGGAACCATGAGAACAAGATAGCTTAGATCTCATTCATTTTGGAGCTTTCACAGGACCTTTTATTCAAGTGTAACCAACTTGCAAAATGCCTGTCATACATAAGTTGTGGTGCCTCTGTCCTCAAGCAGAGGGGAATGGAGATTATGAAATAGTCAATGATAGTAATAAGATGACACGTGGAAATCAGTGCAAATCCATTTCATCTCCAATCCAACCTCACCCTTTCACTGCACCACTGAGTTTGGGATTGGGTTTAGGAGGTCCCAGATGTGAATCCACCCTCTCTCTGACCATGGAAATAATAATGGCTCTCTTCTTACAGGATGGTTGTGAGCATTAAATGAGTTAAGTCATGAAATCTCTTGGCACACTGCCTTGCACATACTTGGCATTCGGTTACAAACTATGATGATGTTGATGTGTGATGATGTTCCCTGAGTCTGATGGAATCTTGTGGGGAATGAGGGAGGCTGTGTTTGTGAGCTACAAAGTTTAAGGGATTATTTCTGGATTTAAATTAAATTAGGCCAGTTGTGGTGGCTGGTGCCAATAATCCTAGCACTTTGGGAGGCCAATGCAGGCAGATCACTTGAGTTAGGAGTTCAAGACCAGCCTGGCCAATATAGTGAAACCCTGTCTCTACTAAAACTACAAAAATTAGCCAGCGTGGTGGTACATGCATGTAGCCCCAGCTACTCGGGAGGCTGAGGCAGGAGAATTCTTGAACCCAAGAGGTGGAGGTTGCAGTGAGCTGAGATTGCACCACTGCACTTCAGCCTGGGCCACAGAGCAAAACTTCATCTCAAATAAAAAGAAAACAATATATATATATATATAATTAATTAAATTCTGTATGATTTATGCAGATTGAGTATCCTTTACCAGAAATGCGACCAGATTTGTCCCAAGATTTTGGATTTTTTATGGTTTTAGAACATTTGGATGTATATAATGAGTTATCTTTGAAGGGGACCCAAGTCTAAACACAAAATTCATTTGTGTTTCATATACCCCTTATATAGTATACATAGCCTAAAGGTAACTTTTTTTTTCGGTGATAGCTTTTCGCTCTGTTGTCCAGGCTGGTATGCAAGCAATTCTGCCTCAGCCTCCTGAGTTGCTGGGATTACAGGCGGGCACCACCACATCCGGCTGTTTTTTTTTTGTTTGTTTGTTTTTGTTTTTTTTTTTTTTTTTGAGACCGAGTCTTACTCTGTTGCCAGGCGCCAGGCTGGAGTGCAATGGCACAATCTCGGCTCACTGCAACTTCTGCCTCCCGGGTTCAAGCAATTCTCCTGCCTCAGCCTCCCGAGTAGCTGGGATCACAGGCGCACGCCACCACGCCCAGCTAATTTTTGTATTTTTAGTAGAGACGTGGTTTCATCATGTTGGCCAGGATGGTCTCGATCTCTTGACCTCGTGATCCGCCTGCCTCCGCCTCCCAAAGTGCTGGGATTACAGGCTTGAGCCACCGCGCCCGGCTTTTTTTGGTATTTTTAGTAGAGACAGGCTTTCACCATGTCGGCCAAGCTGTAGTGTCAAAGGGGTAGAACCACCAACATTCAAGCAATGTTGTCAACTAGGCAATAAAATGTTCTACCGAATGTTTCTTCTTTGTTCTAATTACTGCATACTGCTGGTAGCAACTTTGAAATGAGACAAGGAGCTTTTACACTCCTTTTATTTTCTATTTAAAACAGAACAGAAAGCAAACTGAAACATAAGCCTTGTTATACATTAACAAGGTTAAACAACATCAATTTTATAAGAAAAAGACTAAAAACAAAAAGTGTTTCCAAATCTCAGGCAAATAACAGTGAGTGGTCTGTAGACCAGCACAGGGCTTTATGGTGGTACTCAGCAGAAGCTACTTTTAATCACCCGTAGTAAAGAGAGATTCAGAATTCTTCACCAGATATTTTAGGAAATCATGCAAATAGCCCAACAATAACACAAGGCTTTTCTTATCAAGGGAGGTACAGGCCGACATTCTCCTATTCTTACCAATAACCTCAGTAGGTGTGGTGCTCCGTAAACCTGGGACATTGGAGCATCAGGGTGAGCCAAGAAGATTTCCACATACTGGGGCCTCTTGAATTTGTAGAGCAGCTGAGTGCCTAACATCACATTGAAATAATTCTTTTATTCCTGCCACAACGTCATTAACTGCATATGCCTTATTATCGACGTTTCCCTGCAATTTTTTTGCAATTTTGCATACTCTTTCAGAATTGCATCTACATTTTGCTTAGCAGGGAGTTAAAACAGCTGCTTCTGCTTGATAACTAAGTCCCAGTCCTCAACAAGCCATGGTTTTTGATTCTTGAGGAATCTTCACTTTAACTTCCTTTCTGTTCATAAATGTGTCCTCACTTTCAACAGTGAGATCTGCCCAGGTTCTTTTCTTCCTTGGGGTCTGAGGTGCTTTGCTGGTACTGCCCCCACATCTGTTCCCAGGAGTCTTCTGTTTGTTCTTTCTGATCTTCCTCATAGATCCTAAAGTGGGGTTCTCTGCAGAGTGATCCCCCGCCTCATCGTCCTGGGAGGGTGGGTCAAGATTTTTCTGCTGTGAACCAGCTGTCTTCTTTCCTGAGGAGACCCCTCTCATCTTCTCTGCATGTTGCTTCTAATTGGATTTTTGCAGTTGTCTTCTCCTGCAGATTGTTGTCCTGAGTTTGAGAAGCCTGCTGTCTGGAAGTCATGCAACCCTGTTTTTATTCCAACCAACCATATTCCTTCTTTCCAAGAATTTCCAAGGAATTTCCCAGATAGAATCTTGTAGATCTTCTAGGATGGTCTAGAAGGATGAAGTGGGAGATACAATCCAAGGTTCTGTAACCACAGATACTTGGTAATAATTGGCATCTGCCTATGAGATCATTGGTATCTCAATAATTATAATCAATAGCAGTTGTTAAGGTAAGAATTTATCATAGTAACCTACAAAAGTTGTAAAAAGGTGATATAATTTAGAAGATAGACATAAGTATAAAATTACCAATTCTGAACAGGTTTTTAAAGATAATACTTATTCCTTAAAGATGTTCATATGTAACAGAATAAATGAGAGTTATTTCTTTATTATCATTTGAATGACAAAATTTCTACAATCAAGATCAGATCTCCTGAGCCTTACTATACAGCAAACTTAGCTTTTCTGAATGGTGACCTGAAATGAGAATCCAGATCTTCCCAGCAGCCACTTTCTCACTCTTTAAAATATCAAATCCCCTACCGTGTTCTCTGCACTCTGAATCCCTTTTCCATGCTCTACTTTTTTCTCCCATAGTGGTCATCACTTTCCAGCTATATACTACATAATATCCTGTGTTTATGTTTATTGTCTCAATCTCCCTGCTAGAATGGAAGCTCCTGGAGGATATTTATGTCTACGGGGTCACTGAGAACAACCACCCTATGAGAAGAGGACCATTATTATTTTAAAGGGAGGGTGAATTCACATCCAGGACCTCCTAAAGCTCAATGGTGCAGTGAAAGGCTGAGGTTGGGATGGAGATGAAATGGATTTGCACTGATTTCAATGCATTGTCTTATTACTACCATCATTTGTCTCATAATCTTCTTCATGCCCCTCTGCTTGAGGGCAGAGGCCAAAACTTGTGTCTGACCAGCATTTTGCAAACTGGTTACATATGAATCAAAAGCTTAGTGGAAGCTCCAAGACGAATAAGATCTCAGCTGTCTTGTTTTCATGGTTTCCTAAGCATATAAAGCAGAACCTGGCACAGTAGATGCTCAATAATTGATGAGGAATTCAAAGAAGAATATCAGTATTCTAAGTGGATGCTTCCCCACCATTCTATTTTACCTCTAAATAGGTCTTTGCAATTTATAAAGACCCAAACCAGTTATGTCATTGGATCAGCACTATTTAAGCTGGATAGGATTTTTTGTTTCTTTAAAACCATTACTTCCACAATAAGATATTGTGAGGTTAAAGGACTTGCCAAAATCGGATCCTGGACCTAGACTTGCAATCAAAGTGTCATTTCTTTGGTGGGTGACAAGTTCTCTTTCTAGACCTCCTGGCTAGATGAGGAAAACTAGTAAGTTACTGGATTTGCTGTGGACGCTTCTAAATCCTGTGGCCCTGAGATTAGGGCTAAGGTTCTCCCTCCACTGTCAGCCTGTAAAATTCTGTAGCTGCTCACATCACAGCTACATGAGTGGTTTTGGGGAAACACACCATAATGGCCACATCCTCCTGTTTTTGTAATTTACACAGGATTGAAAACAAGAGATACTGTTTTGTTGTTAGCTAGAGCTCATTTGGAGTCTGCCCTGAATCTCTGAACTTGGCTGGATGCCCTTCCTCATCTGACTGCTCTGGGCAAACCAACTTCTGTCTTAGTCATTGTATTACTCTGTTTGGATTCTCTGTGAGTCCATCACATTTAGCTGATGAGCTCATTGACTGCAAATTGATTGAGCAAGACAGTGTTCCTAATTCTCTACGCATACACAGCATCATTGTCTTCTGCAGATACTTTGTAATAGTTGGCATTTGACTTTGAGATCATTGGTATCTCAATAATTATAATCAATAGCTGTTGTTAAGGCAAGAATTTATCGTATTAACCTACAAAAGTGGTAAAAAAAAAGGGATATAATTTCAAAAGATAGAAGTAAATATAAAATTACCAATTCTGAACAGTTTTTTAAAGATAATACTTGTTCCTTAAGGATGTTCATATGTAATAAAATGAATAAGAGTTATTGCTTTATTATCATTTGGATGACATAAACTGTTCATTTTCTATGAGTGGGGAAAATATAGCATTTAAACATTTTGAGATAAGAAAAGGAGTAGAGCACTTTATTTATAAAATATTAATTCAGTGTTTAGTTTTTTACAGATTTTGTATCTATGCTACCTTTTTTTTTTTTTTTTTTTGAGACATAGCCTCGCTCTGTCACATAGGCTGGAGTGTAGTGGTGCAATCTTGGCTCACTGCAACCATCACCTTCTGGGTTCAAGTAATTCTTGTGCATCAGCCTCCCGAGTAGCTGAGATCACAGGTATATACCACCATGCGTGGATAATTTTTTATACTTTTAGTAGAGATGGGGTTTCACTATGTTGGCCAGGCTGGTCTCAAACTCTTGGCCTCAAGTAATTTGCCTGCCTCGCCCTCCCAAAGTGCTGGTATTACAGGTGTGAGCCACTGCACCCAGCCTGTTAGAATTTAATATGTCTCAGTTAAACACTATTTCCCTATTCTGGATGCTCTAAAGCATCAATGGTAATAATTATGAATGTAGAAGGAGCATTGGCAGCCAAAGTTAACTATGTCATTACTGTTCTTGGGAGGGCTTTTTACCTGTGCTTTCTTTCTTTTTTTTTTTTTTGAGATCAAACAAGTTACTTGGGTTCCAAACAATGTGGGCCTAATATAATCACAATACCACTTAAACTGGTCAAAGAATGACCCTGACCCACACAGGACTCTTAGTGTATTTAGCTGTTAACAAAAGATAAAACTTACCAAAATAATGGCTACTTTAAAAAATAAGCCTGCATCATATTGTTTAGAGGAACTTCTGGAAATATGAGACAGTTACTATTAAAATTCAGTTCAGTTTAATTCACCATTATTTACTGAGTGCCTCCATATGTTAGGTGCTAGGGTTACAAAGATGACTAGACCCCGGGCCTGGCATGGTGGCTCACCTAACCATAGCCATCAATAAATTCAAATAAGTGTGTGATAGTGGCATGCAACAATCTGTGGAACCATGGAGGAGAGATTGTTCTTTCTTTCTGCTGACATCATGGACTCCAAGACTGAGCCTTGAACTATTTCTAGGAGATGCTCAGAGCAAAAATAACAACACCAGGAGAAGAGACTTCTAGGCCAAAGTTTCGTGAGTGAACACAGGCCCAGAGGATGGATGTGCATTAAGCTGGTTTAGGTGGAATAGCTGCACACAGGAGAGAGAAACAGAAAGGGCTGCTTAGTGGCAGAAAGCAAAGGGTGTGAGTGGCAGGTGAAGAAGTATGAAGACCTCTATAGCAGATGAAGGGTCTTTGAAGGATGCTAAGCAGGAAATTATATTGTAATCATTGTAAAGGATAGGATTGGAAGAGAGAGAAATCAGAGAGAGCTAGGGTCCAGTACCAAAGTCCAGACTTGAAATGATGAGTGTCACATTAATCAGTGGTGGTGGGCATGGAGAGGAGAGGAGAAATTCAAGTACCAGTGGGCCTTGGTTGCTAATTAGATAGGACAGGGGTATAGAAAGACAAATGGGTCAGTGGGGACTTGGGTTTCTAGCTCAGGTGTCTGTATGGAAGATGATTGTGTTAACAAATGTAGTGGTTACAGATGAAAGATAAGCAGTTTTTTGTTGTTTCAGATGAGACTGTAGATAGAGTGAGCGGAACAGAAAGAAGATAAAGTATTTGGTTATAAACATTTTAAGTGCTGTCAGAATAGTCAAGGGGAAATTTTTGATATAGAGTAGCAGTTGGAAATATGGATCTGAATTTAACAGAAATTGAGATTGGAGCTGGGTGTGGTGGCTCATGCCTGTAATCCCAGCAGTTTGGAAGGCCAAGGTGGGTGAATCACCTGAGGTCAGGAGTTCAAGACCAGACTGACCAACATAGTGAAGTGCTGTCTCTACTAAAAATACAAAATTAGCAGGGCATGGTAGCGCATGCCTGTAATCCCAGCTACTTGGTTGGCTGAGGCAGGAGAATCACTTGAACCTGGGAAGCAGAGGTTGCAGTGAGCCGAGATTGTGCCATTGCAGTCCAGCATGTGTGACAGAGCAAGACTCAGTCTCAAAAAGAAAGAAAGAAAGAAATTGAGATTGGAAATAAAAATGGCATCACTCTATAGTATTTAAAGCATGTGTAATATCTGAAGCAATATGGTAAGATGAAATTACCCAGGGTTGAGGTCTGGTTAGGATGGTGATCAGGAAAGTCATTGTTTTAGTGTAGTACTTAGTTTGCACATACCATGTGAAACATTTGTTGCAGGCCAAGTTTCTTCTACAGTCTCACTTCCTTCCTCTAAGGAATTGTATAATCTTTTGGTGAGTGTATCTAGGAATAATCCAGTACTTACTACTTGACAGTAGAACTGGAATACACCTGGAAACCAAATTAAGATTGTAAGACAGCTTGGTGTAAATATGGGATTGGATTTAGAAAGGATTGGTATGAATATGAGATTAGAGTTGCAAATAGCCCTGACCACCAGATGCCTTGAAAAGGTGGCTGAATACTCTTTCCTTATCCATCGCATCTAATAGAAATAGAGTGGAGTAGGGAAATCCTGATGTCAGCTTCAGACACCCTGCCTTCTTTTCCTTCCAAAAGGCTTTCTTTTCCATGTAGACCATAGATGTTTTCTGACTGGGTCAACTTTATATCCAAGAGATCTGTTGACATTTAACATGCCAAGGATCCATGGAGTGGAGCAGCCAGATGTTTAGGGCCTGGTCCTGGCTTACTACCATGAGCGTTGCTCAGATTCCCAGTCTGAGTCAGAATCCTGAGTGACAGGTCCCAGAATGTTTGTGTTTCCTGCTGGAGTTAAAGGGCTTGCAAAATGTTCTGTCTTATCCACCTCCAGAGAGAAGATTGCTCATCTTTGAGATCCATACAGATGGAAAAAAGAGGGCAAAATGGCATATCAATGCACAAAATCATATTCAGTATCACCATTCATCATCAGCTATCACTCTTGATTTTCCATCAGTCACTTCCTTACCTATCTTAATGCCCTCATCCCATTACGTTCTGGATCAGCCTTTTTGCTTCAACCAGGCTAGCCTCTTTGTGGTCCATGACATACATAGTTATCTTACCATATGTGGGACTTCCCACTGATACCTTTCTCTACTTCTACCTTTCCTCAGTCATCCATTTTTCGTCTTTAAATTGCTATTCAAAACTGTAGCTTCTCCACAAAACATTTGGTTCCTATTGGTAAAAATTTAGGCTGGGTGCCACAGCTCACATCTATAATCCCAGCACTTTGGGAGCAGCCAGATGTTTAGGGCCTGGTCCCAGCTTATTACCATGGGACCAGGACACTCTGGGAGAAGAAGGCAGGAGGCTCACATAAGAGCAGGAGTTTAAGACCGTCTTGAGCAGCATAGTGAGACCTCATCTCTAAAAACAGCAGCAATAACAAACCCAAAACAAACACCTCAAGTCATCCCAAATTCCCCAGTGATTTCCTATACAGCAACTAAAGTTTTATCTCCCCATAGAAATTATACCAGAGGTATAATTTATACTCGTTTGGGTATAAAGTACTTAGGGCAGATTCCTAATCTTCCCATAGCAGTATCTTACAGAGTAGCCCTCACTTAGAGAGGTAGATGAGTAGAATAGAATATTTGACTATGTCAAATTGAAGTTTCTTAGATGATGATAATAATAATGATAATAAGTATCATTTGTCAAGTGTGTGTGTGATGCCAGACACTCTACTAAGCATTTTGTTATGTTATTACATTTAACTGTCACAATAAAGAGTAAGAAGGATATCATTCCCATCTCATAGACTAGGAAACGAAGGTTCAAAGAGATAATTTGAAGCAGGCACAGCGGTGTGTGCCTGTAGTCCTAGCTACTCAGGAGGCTAAGGCAAGAGGATCCCTCGAGCTCAGGAGTTCAAGGCCAGCCTGCGTAACATAGTGACACCCTGTTGTGAAAAAAGAAAATAAACAAATAAAGGGATAATTTGCCCAAGATCTTAATTTGTAGGCAGTGGAAGCTGGATTCAAACCTAAGTCTTTTTTTCTCCAGCCTTTTTGAGGTATTTGACAAATAAAATTTGTATATATTTAATTTAGTTGACAAATAAAAATTGTATATATTTAAGATATATGTGTGGTGATTTTATATATATATATATACATATAAATTTATATATATATAAATTTATATATATATAACTTATATATATATAATTTATATATATAATTTATATATATAAAATTTATATATATATAGTGAAATGATTACCACAATCAAGCTAATTAGCACATCCATTTTCTGACATAGTTACCATAGGTGGTGAGAATACTTAAGACTGACTCTCATAGGAAATGTCAAGTATAGAATGCAGTGTTAACTATTGTCACCATGCTGTGACAATTAGAGACCCCAGTACTCTTTGTTTTTTTGAGACAGAGTCTCACTCTGTAGCCCAAACCAGAGTGCAGTGGCGCAGTCTCGGCTTACTGCAACTTTGCCTCCTGGGTTCAAGTGATCTCGTACCTCAGCTTCCCAAGTAGCTGGGACTACAGGTGTTTGCCACTATGCCCATCTAATTTTTTGTATTTTAGTAGAGACGGGATTTCACTGTGTTGCCCAGGTTGGTCTCAAACTCCTGAGCACAGATGATCCACCTGCCTCGGCCTCCCAAAGTGCTGGGATTATAGGCATGAACCACTGCATCTGGCCAAGACCCCAGTACTCTTTAATCTTATAACAGAAAGTTTGTACTCTTGATCAACAATCTTCCCATCTCTTCTCTTTACCCTGCACCCTGAACCCCTGCCTCAGCTCCTGGCAACCACTATTCTACTTTCTGCCTCTGTGAGTTCAATTTTTTTAGACTCCACATACAAGTGAGATTGTATAGCATTTGTTTTTCTTTGTTTGGCTTATTTCACGTAGCATGATGTCTTCATTGTCACAAATGGTAGAATTTTCTTCTTTCTATGGCTGAATATATATATAATTTTCTTCATCCGTTAAGTGTGGATGAATACTTAAGTTGATTTCAAAACTTGGCTAACGTGAATAGTGCTGCAGTAAACATGAGAATGCAGATATCTCTTTGAGATACTGATTTCATTTCATTTGGCTGTATACCCAGAAGTGGAATTGCTGGATCGTATAGGAGTTCTATTTTTAATTTTTTGAGGAACTGCCATACTGTTTTTCATAATTGCTGTACCAATTTACATTTCTACCAACAATGTATAAGGGTTTCCTTTTCTACACACCCTTGCTGACACTCATCTTTTTCCTTTTGGAATAATAGCCATTCTTTATTTTATTAAAATTTTTTTTTTTCTGAGACTTCTCAGGGATGAAAATATTAATAATAGCCATTCTAACAGGTGTGAGGTGATATTTCATTGTGGTTTTAATTTGCATTTCCCTGATGATTAGTAATGTTTTTATATACCTGTTTTTTAGGTATGCCTTCTTTGAAAAAATGTCTATTCTGGTCCTTTAACGATCTTTAAATTAGATTTTTTGTCTTTTCACTGTTGAGTTGTATGAGTTCTTCTTCTATATTAGATAGTAGCCCCTTATCTGATGTGTGGTTTCTAAATATTTTCTTCTGTTCTCTCGGTTTTCTTTTCATCTGTTGCTTGTTTCCTTTGCTGTGCAGTGGATTTTGATTTGATGCAGTGCACTACTTCTTTATTTTTAGTTTTATTGGTTTTATTGCCTGTGCTTTTGGTACCACATAAAAAAAATTGTTGCCAACACCTATGTCAAGGAAATTTTCCCCTATGTTTTGTCCTAGGAATTTTATGGTTTCAGACATTAGCTTAAGTCTTGTTGCAGTTTTTTTGTTTGTTTGTTTGTTTTTTTGGAGACAGTCTCCCTCTGTCACCCACACTGGGAATGCAGTGGCACCATCTTGGCCCACTGTAACCTCCACCTCCTGGGTTCAAGCGATTTTCCTGCCTCAGCCTCCAAAGTAGCTATGACTACAGGTGTGTGCCACCATGCTTGACTGATTTTTTGTATTTTTAGTAGAGATGGGATTTCACGATGTTGGTCAGACTAGTCTCGAACTCCTGACCTTGAGTGATCCTCCCACCTCAGCCTCCCAAAGTGCTGGGATTAGAGGCATGAGCTACCACGCCCAGCCTAACTTAAGACTTTAAGCCATTTCTAGTTAATTTTTGTGTATAATGTAAGAAAAGCATCAATTTTATTATTTTGCATGTGGATATCCAGTTTTTCCAACATCATTTACTGAAGATATTATTATTTCCCCATTGTATATTCTTGGTAGCCTTGTAAAAGATTAGTTGACTGTATATGTATACCAACCCATGTCTTTGAGACTGGCTTATAATCTTGACAGTATATCATGTTTTAGTATTTATTTCTTAAAGGACAGAAACAGTTTCTAGTATTTTCCTGATGTCTTTCCATCCTCCTTGTACAGTGCTATGTACTGAATGCTGCTTTCCCTTCTGTCCATTTTTTATTTTCAGAAGGGGCCTCCTTAGTGTTTTATGGATCCTCCCTCCCTTTGAGAATAAAGTTGCTAATGTTCAGATAAAAGACTCTTCATTAAAAAATAGTTCTTTAACTCAACACATATTTATTGAGTACTTACTATGTGTCTAATACCTCAAGGCACTAGGGAAAAGTGGTGAACAAAACAGATTAAGTTTTCTCCTAATGGACTTATGATTTAATGGTTCCTTACATTAAGTTTTAGTGATGATAAATGTCACTAGGCTGGTGTCTCCTCAATGCTTATTCTCCAGGTTTGAAGTCTTCTCCATTTTCAAGACTGTGCTTGAATTAAGAGGTGGTATAGGCCAATATTTCTCCAAGTTATTTATAATTGACATTAGTTAGTTGTTTCCATTGTATTCATGTTTTATTTCAGTTTTGTAATTTTGGGGAAATTGACATTACTTCCGGCTCCAAAGAAGAACATGTGATCTAGGCTTAGTCAATCATTACACGTTATACGTTCCACAATGATTTATTGATTTGGTAAAGGGCATATAACCTGAAAAGGTCCAATAAAGGCAAATCTCAGAACTCTTTGGGGGATGTTTCAAGAACACTAATCCTCTCTTATGCTCTGGAGAGTGTAATGTGTAAATGTCAGCAATGGATGTTCTGCAGTCATTTTGCAGAGAAGAGTGAACAACCTGACACACAGATATAGAGCCCAGAAAACTGCAAAGAAATGGAGCTGGAGCCTGATTATATCATGCCTTCCCTTATATGTTCAGATAAAAGATTCTTCATTGAAAAATAGTTCTTTAACTCAACACATATTTTTTGAGTGGACAACCATCAGTGAAGTTAATAAATGCTTTTTATTGACTGGGCACGATGGCTCATGCCTGTAATACCAGCACTTAGGGAGGCCAAGGCGGGCAGATGACGAGGTAAGGAGTTCGAGACCAGCCTGGCCAACATAATGAAACCCCATCTCTTCTAAAAATACCAAAATTAGCTGGGTGTAGTGACACATGCCTGCAGTCCCAGCTACTTGGGAGGCTGAGCCAGGAGAACTGCTTGAACCCTGGGGGCGGAAGTTACAGTGAGCCGAGCCGAGATCACCCCACTGCACTCCAACCTGGGTAACAGAGCAAGACTCTGTCTCAAAAACAAACAAATAAATAAGTGCTTTTTATTAATTGAGACAGTATAAATTGAGTTTCATTAATTGCAACCTAAAGCATAATAATTGACACAAACAAAAACCTTATTACTTTCTCCCCTTGCTTTTTCTAGAAGCATGTTAGATTTTTCTCAAAATAAATTCACGCTGGGAAATGCTGATTTTGACAGTTGATAATTGTTAACCAGTGTCCCAGAGAGGATAAAATATACATCTTTGACCAAGATTTTCCCTAGTTTTAAGAAATATTTTTATATCTACTGTTAGGCAGTTGAAGTATGAAGAAATTTTCTTAAACGTTAACCTTCAAAGTGTCTTCTGGTTTAAATTTAACACAGTTTTCAGTGAGCAATTAAAACACCTTTGAGATATTAGTAAAGGAAATAAGAAAAAGAAAAAGGTCACTATGATTATGGTGACAGGAGAGAAATAATGTATTTCAGGAGAAAGAGAATATAGGAAAAAATGGGGGAAAAGAGTAAGGGTAAAAGGCAGTTTTCTGGCAGAGAAAGTTTTTTTATTTGTTTGTTTGTTTGTTTGTTTTGAGATGGGCATCTTGCTTTGTCACCCAGGCTGGAGTTCAGTGGTGCGATCTCAGCTCACTGTGACCTCTGCCTCCTGGGTTCAAGCAATTCTCCTGCCTCAGCCTCCTGAGTAGCTGAGATTACAGGTCCCCACCACCACTCCCAGCTAATTTTTATATTTTTAGTAGAGACGGGGTTTCACCGTGTTAGTCAGGCTGGTCTCAAACTCCTGACCTTAAGTGATCTGCCCGCCTTGGCCTCCCAAATTGCTAGGATTACAGGCATGAGCCACCACACTCCTCTCCGGAAGGGGAAGTTTTAACACTAACTTGGAAAACAAAGTATACAGTAAAAGTTCAAAGACTGTATAATTTAATGTCATGTGGGAAAACATAAAGATAATAGTTAATAAATCATAAGAGAGGCTGAGCACAGTGGCTCACATCTGTAATCCCAGCACTTTGGGAGGCCAAGGCAGGCAGATCACTTGAGGTTAGGAGTTTGAGACCAGCCTGGCCAACATGGCGAAACCCTGTCTCTACTAAAACTGCAAAAAAAATTAGCTGGGTGTGGTGGTGGGTGCCTGTAATCTCAGCTACTCAGAAGGCTGAGGCAGGAGAATCACTGGAACCTGGGCGGCGGAGGGTGCAGTGAGCCGAGAGAGTGTCATTGCACTCCAACCTGGGGGACGGAACCAGACTCTATCTCAAAAAAACAATAAATAAATAAATCATAAGAGATCTCTTAAAGTTGAGTGACAGAAAAATGAAAGGCAGGCTCAGTACTGGCAAATATAATTTAAGCTTTATTAATAAGGTTATTTCTGTTTTATTTTTATTATAACCCAGAAACTTAGAATTTCTTTGCCAAGTTACATCAATCCTAAAGCATCTCAAATCAGGCAGGGCAGAAAAGAACCACATGCTGATGTCACAGGGTGTAAGTGGCTTTGAATGGTCCCTGATTTAGTCAACATCCATGCTCTAATTGTGATTAACAGCTGCTCTGAGATACTAATAAGAATGTTCACCTGCTCATGTGATACGCCATTAACAACAAGTCCTCATAGTTGGCAGCCGGTGGCAGGAGGGCTGCTATAGAAATGAAGTGATAGAGAACTAACAGAGCTACTGGCAGAGTGGGATCTCCGGGCCAAGTGGGATCATGTCTAAGGTGAGCAGTAGCCTCAACAGCCTTGCAAGTACATTTTGAGGGAGCATCCTGTGGAGAAACCTCTTACAGGCTAGCGACTATCCTTACCCTCAGCAAAATAATCTGTCTGTTCCTTAGATGTTATGTGCATTGCCAGCTCAATGAACCTCTCATAGATAGCATGAGCTGTTCATTTGAATCTCAGAAAACAATAAAATCAAGCTGGCTGTTCTTTCCAGTTCAGCCATTGAACTCTTAAATTCCCCGACAGCCATGTAGGTCTGAATGAATGACCGTTCGTATACCCTTTCCACTGCCCTGCAGTATGGCTCTGCTCAGAATGGCAAGGAGAAAGATTGGAAGAGAAAAATGATTGCAGGATCTTCTTGTATTTCTACAAGGCTTTGACAATGCTCACAACATGATCCATTTCGGTGATTTTTTTTCCTGTGAAGTAAGCAACTAGAAAGAAATATTGTCTTCATTCTCTAGAAAAAAAAATTGAAGGAAGAGAATTTATAGTTGACTGATTATAACAGCACGAAAACACATATCTTGTACTCTCTATAGTTTTATCCATCCTGATTAACAACATCAATCAATAACATCTAACATCGAGTACTCATCATATATTACCTCACTTAATCCTCCCAACAACTTTATGAATGAGTACTATAATTAACCGCATTACACAGATAATAACAAGGATAACAAGCGTTGAGTTAACTCAGTTTCCTGTTTCTTTTTTTAAATTTTAATTGTTTATCAGTACAAATGATGCTTTAGCCCACATATTCATGTTTCATAGTTCTGGAACATAGGTCAGTGACAAACCTGGAACTCAATCCCAAAACATTCTTTACATTCCAAAATCACTTTGCACTCTGAAAGATACCAGCCCTCTTCATCTCCTCAACATCTTTCATGGAATCATATTTTCTGTAGAAATCTGCATACTCCTTCTTTCTTGGTTCAGCTGTGTGAACTTTTAGAGAGCTGCAACCCCGCATTATAACAAATGCTTTGGCAATATGAGATCACAGACACCTGGCCAGAAGGCTATGCATCTGAAATTTCTTCAAAACCCTAGAAGCCATGGTAGTTATTGTACTAAACACCAATGTCCTTCTTGGCTGATGGAGAAATGCCCAGTTTCTTAAATATCATCATGAGATTGTAAAATGTTTGGGAAGGCATACAGACTTTTAAAATAACCACTCAACAATTGCTCATTATACTGAGTAAAATTGGTTAGCTTCATTTTCTCATTGTTTATATTTTTTTCCTTCTTATTTATCTTTTCTCCCTTGTAATGGAAACTTTTACCTACAGCAGAAGTCTTAGATCTTAGTTGTATTTCAGCTTTTTAGGAGCTATTTGAGCTTAAGTCATTTTTATTATTTATTTATTCAAGACAGGTTTTCACTCTATTGCCCAGGCTGTAGTACAGTGGCATGATCATGGCTCACTGCAGCCTTAACTTCCCTGGCTCAAGAAATTCTCCCACCTCAGCTCCCTAAATCACTGGGACTACAAGTATGTCCTACTACACCTAGCTAGTTTATCTGAATATTTAGTAGAGGCGAGGTCTTGCTGTGTGGCACAAGCTGTTCTTGAACTCCTGAGCTCAAGCAATTCTGCCTCAGCCTCCCAAAGTGCTGGGATTACAGGTGTGAGCCACCATGCCCAGCCTGAGTAAGTCATTTAACTTAAGTTTTCTCTGAAGTTTATAGAATGGGATGAATATCTCTCTTTTTACAACACTGGGGTACAGTGAGTGTCAGATGTGACATCGCAAATGAACATGTTTTGTAAAATGTCAAGTACTATGTAAGCACTCATATAAATATGGCCAGAGCGGTGGCTCATGCCTGTAAATCCCAGTACTTTGGGAGGCCAAGGTGGGCAGATCACTTGAAGTCAGGAGTTCAAGACCAGCCTGGTCAAAATGGTGAAACCCTATCTCTACTAAAAATATAAAAATAACCAGACATGGTGATGTGTGCCTGTAATCCCAGCTACTTGTGAGGCTGAGCCACGAGAATTGCTTGAACCCAGGAGGCAGAGTTCGCAGTGAGCTGAGATCAAACCACTGCTCTCCAGCCTGGACAATAGAGCAAGACTCAGCCTCAAAAAATTAAATAAAATAAAAATAAATAAGTATTATTTCTACTGTTTTCTTTGCCTGATTTTTCCCTTATTTTTATGAATAAAGATATTGCATTTCCTTACATGTTCATATCCAAATGTCCTCCAAATTGATGTGATTAACACTAGCAGAAAAAGATAATAGCAAGATTTCTGAAGATGTTCACTTAAAACTATTTTGTTTCTCCAAGTCTAAGTTATTCTTCCAGTAACTAATGAGTATTTAGTTTTCTGGACCTTCCGATTACCTCATATTCCATTACAGCTTCATAGGACACATAGGTATCTTCAAATATATCAAGTGCAGAGTTAACAGATAATCCTCAAAGCTTGAATTCAGGTATCTCTTTATGTGCTTATTGTTACTGAGAGCAATGTAATACCCTGGATACTGATGCCTTCAAGTTAACTGACTTGAGAGAATTTATTTTATTTTATTTTTATATGTTTTTGGAGGATGGGTCTCACTCTGTTGCCCAGGTGGAGTGCAGATGGCACAATCATAGCTCACTGCAGCCCTGACCTCCCTGGCTCAAGTGATTCTCTCACCTCAGCTTCCCGAGTAGCTGGGACTACAAGCACATGATACTATACCTGGATAATTTTAAATATTTTTGTAGAGACGGGTTCTCACGATGTTGCCCAGGCTGATCCTGAACTCCTGGCTCAAACAATTATCTTGCCTTGGCCTCACAAGGTGTTGAGATTATAGGTGTGAGCCACTGTGCCCAGCTGAGAATTTTTAAAAACATTGTAGATCTATGTAAGAGTAACTCAAGTTAAGAAGAGATTGAAACATACTGGCCAATAAAGTAGAAAAGAAAGAAATTTGAAAAGTTTGAATGCAAAAATTAGATATATTCAGAAGGAAAATCATATAAATATGATAAGAAAAAATTAAATATAAGAAGAAAACACTATAGTAAGGCATGCGTGTGTGTGTGTGTGTGTGTGTGTGTGTGTGTGTGTGTGTGTTGCAGGCAGAGGTGGCAGTGGGAGAACATAGAAACAACTTCACTTTTGAGTTCCCAGATGAAGCTGGGTACTTCCTAATCTCAATTAAGTGAGAAGGCCAGCATGATTATAACTATTAAATCCAACTTTTCTCCATATCATGTGCAAAGAACCACAGAAAATCTTAACACTTGTGTGTAAGAAGGCCACTGGCGCCAAGTGAGAGTTCCAAAGGGTAAAGAGTAGATTTTCTCAGCACCCATTCAGGGGCAAAAGAAATTGTTTGTGCCTCCCAGATCTTAAAAATGAAAACCAGTATCTTAAAAGCTGTGTTTTAAGTGTCCATGTAAGTAAAGTATGGCACTTAACAGAGACATAAGACAACTTAATTAAACATACTCGTTAAGAAACTTTTACTCACAGATACAGAAGAGAAAAAAACCTACAACTTTAAAAATTAAGTTTGATCTATTTTTCTTTGCCTTTCTACTGTTTCTTATGACATCCAGGGTCAGGAAGAAATGACTTAGGCCCTCTTTCTTCTAGCCTTGCTGTATTAGTCATCTATTGCTACATAACCAATTGCCCCAAAACTTGGTGGTTAAAACAACAATAAACATTTGTCATTTCTTTTCTTTTCTTTCTTTCTTTTTTTTTTTTTTTTGAGACAGAGTCTCCCTCTCTCATCCAGGCAGGCTGGATTGCATGGTGCGATCTTGGCTCACTGCCACCTCCACCTCCCGGATTCAAGTAATTCTCATGCCACAGCCTTCCGAGTAGCTGAGATTTCAGGCATGCACCACCATGCCTGGCTAATTTTTGTATGTTAGTAGAGATGGGGTTTCACCATGTTAGCCAGGCTGGTCTTGAACTCTTGACCTTGTGATCTGCCCACCTCAGCCTCCCCAAATGCTGGGATTATTGGCATGAGCCATTGTGCCCGGCAACATTTGTCATTTCTGACAGTTTTTGGAGGTTAGGAATTGGTGAATGGCTGGGTGGTCTGGCACAGGGTCTCTTGTGAGGTTGTAGTCAAGATGTTAGTTGGGGCTGTTTGGCTAGGACTGGAGGATCCAGTTTTAGGATGGCTCACTCCCATGAGTGGCAGAAGGCCTCAATTCCTGTTCAGGTGAGTCTTTCCATAGGCCTGTTTGAGTGTCCTCATGACATAGTGAGTGGCTTCTTCCAGAATGAGTAATTTAAGGGAATAAGATGAAATCTGTCATGTCTTTTATAACTTATCTTTGGAGGTCACATACTAATATTTTCACAAATCTTATTGGTCACACAGGTCACCCCTTTTCAGTGTTGGAGGGGACTGCAGAATGGCTTACACACCAGAGGATGAGTCTCTTGCTGGCTATCCCACTAGTTAAGTCACACTATCTAGTCAGAGCCCCAAATGTTAAGAAGGCTGTTGATCAAACCAAGGCTGATGGGAGTCAGAGACTGCCTCTGCAAAGAGGCAGAGATTTGAAACTCCCTTCGGGGAGGAAATATGGTTGAAGTAAATGGGCACATTTAGCTGAAAAAAAAAGAAAAGATTTGGGATTCAAACATCTTAAGATATTTGAAGGACCATCATATAGAAGTAGACTTGTTTTGTGCGTCCACAGAGATTGGAACCAGGACTAACAGATGAAGATGTTTTGAATAACTTTGGGATTCCAGGCAATAGTCAAGGGCTTAGATTACAATAATAGCTAAGACACAGTTCTAGACCTTAAAGAATCTAGTTATTTATGTGGAAGAACATAATACAGTATTTTTGTATATGCTCAATATGCTACAGATATTTAATACAACTACTGGAGTTGTTCAGCTAAAGAAGGAAGTAACACATGATGTAGACTGGTACATGGTTTTGAGGGCAACATGGGTCAGATGACTTCTGGGTTCATTGTGGTTTTATGAGCCTATGATTCTAGTAGTAATCTCCAGATCTTTGGAATTTAAAAGACAGTAGAGAGAAGAGCCGAGTACAACTTGTATTTTATATTTATGCTGTTGGTTTAAATTAGATACTTTCTTTTTTTTTTTTTTTTTTTTTGACACGGAGTCTCACTCTGTTGCCAGGCTGGAGTGCAGTGGTGGGATCTCAGCTCACTGCAATCTCCACCTCCCGATTCAAGCGATTCTCCTGCCTCAGCCTCCCGAGTAGCTGGGACTACAAGTGTGCACTACCACACCCAGCTAAGTTTTGTATTTTTAGTAGAGACATGGTTTCACCATGTTGGCCAGGATGGTCTTGATCTCCTGACCTCATGATGTGTCAGCCTTGGCCTCACAGATGTGAGCCACTGTGCCTGGCCTAAGTTAGACACTTTATAGGTATTATTATTATTTATATTTAGATATTATCCTGGGGGACTCTAAGAGAAACCACATGGATGTCATAGATTTATTATGAAAATATTTTAGGAACCATCTTTGAACCAAATATGTATACACAGTGTGAAATGATCTCAAAAATATGATTTTATGCACATAGCCATCCATTTAATATTTATTAAACATTAATTGTATGGCAGGCACTCTGCACTGCTGTAGGTGTTAGGAAGACCGACGTAAGAAACCCACATATTTCTCTAGTGGTTTTAAGACCGGTATAGCATAGTGGTAAGATCATGGGGTGAGGAAACAGACTATTTGAGTTCAAGTCCTCGTTTTATCACTTCCTAGTTGTGTGGCCTTGGCCAAGTTACCTAACCTCCCTGTACTTCAATTTTATAATGTCTAAAACAGGGATGAAGAATGGTACCTATGTTATAGGGATGCTTATAAGGCTGAGTGGGTTGATTTGTACAAAGTGCTTAGAATAGTGCTTGGAATACTGTATGTGCTGTACAGGTTGTGTATCCCTAATCTAAAAATCCAAAATCCAAAATGCTTCAAAACTTGAAACATTTTAGCACTGAAATGAAACTCCAAGGAAAAGCTCACTGGAGCATTTCAAGTTTTGGATTTTCGGATTAGAGGTGCTCAATCTATATACACATTTAGCTTTTTCTCCAAGCACGATTGGTTCTGCCCTCAGGAAGCTCCCAGCCTAGTTTAGATCATCTTCCTTCCCTCTTCCTTACTGGCCACAGTTGTATGGAAGCCGAAGAGGATCTCTGTTGCTCCCTAAAGGCCTTTTGCATAGTTTTATTGCATATACATTAATCCTAGAGCATTGGAGCAGTAGTGCTATTTTCTATTACTTACACTGTGAGCAAGACTGGAGCACAACCTGCAAATTTTAGGTCACATGCCCACTCTTGGAAATGGGGATATGGTCAACTTAACCTAATCACATGTACTGAGGATGGAGGGAATATGATTTACTGAAAATCTTGAGGGTGGTGTTATGGAATGTGTGCCATTTGCAGAAGAAGGGGCTGGGAAGTGACGCATGCAGGTAGACTGGACTACTACTGGTCTCCCACTTGCAGTTTTAGGGAAGTTACACTTATTTTTTTTTTTTAGTCTTTTTGTTTTTTTCCTTTTTGTGGAGAACAGGGTCTCGCTATATTGCCCAGGCAGGTCTCGAACTCCTGGGCTCATGCTATCCTCCTGCCTCTTCCTTCCTAAAAGCTGGGATTATAGGCGTGAGCCACAGTGCCCGGCACTTGCAATTTTAAAAATGCACATCTGGCTGGGCATGGTGGCTCACGCTTGTAATCCCAGCACTTTGGAAGGCCAAGGCTGGCAGATCACCTGAGGTCAGGAGTTCAAGACCAGCCTGGCCAACATGGCAAAACCCCATCTTTATTAAAAATATAAAAATTAAGGCTAGGTGCGGTGGCCCACACCTATAACCCCAGCACTTCGGGAAGTCAAGGCAGGCAGATCACAAGGTCAAGAGATCGAGACCATCCTGGCCAACATGGTGAAACCCCGTCTCTACTAAAAATACATAAATTAGCTGGACATGGTAGCATGTACCTGTTGTCTCAGCTACTTGGGAGGCTGGGGCAGGAAAATCGCTTGCACCCGGAAGGTGGAGGTTTCAATGAGACAAAATTGTGCCACTACACTCCAGCGTGGTGACAGAGTGAGACTCCGTCTCAAAAACAAAAAACAAAAATTAGCTGGGCGTTGTGGTGCATGCCCATAATCCCAGGTACTCAGGAGGCTGAGGCAGGAGAATAGTTCAAATCTAGGAGGCAGAAGTTGCAGTGAGCTGAGATTGTGCCATTGCACTCTAGCCTGGGTGAAACTCCATTTCAAAAATACAAAAAATAACTAAATAAAAAATAAAAATGCACATCTGATAGTGTCACTGCCTGGCTTCACATCCTCGGCTCCTTTACTTTTGGCACACATTTAAGATTTCTCACAAAGTCCATCAAGCTTCCACCAGCCTCTCTGACTCCATCTCCAGTCTGGCTCTGCCTTCCTCACTATAATCCAGCCACACTGGCTTTGTTTTGTACCTCATTTGAGCTGTGCTCTTTTCTACTTCAAAGTCTTTAAACACGCTATTCTCACTGTCTGGAGCTTTTTCCTCTCTTCTCTCTACTTCCCTACCTCCATACCTTTGCTTAGCTCATCAGCTTACATGTCATTTTTCCAGAGAATAAATCCTGATTTCTTATAGTGAATTAACTACTTCCATGTGTCCCTGTGCTTCTCCACAGAACTGATCACAATACTAATAGTTATTTATTTTTATAATTATCTGTCAGTCCTCTCCAGTGAACGTTATGCTCACAAAGGCAGGGGCTATATTTGGTTTACAGCTAAATCCCTAGTTCCTGACACAGTGTGTGACACATAAGAATCATTCAATGCAACTTTGTTGAATGAATGAAAGAATGAACAAACGAGGGTTTATGTGCTTTCTCAGTCAGCTTGGACTGTGTCATATTGTGAAATACATATTTGGTTTTTGACCCTGTTTCCTGACATGCAACACCTAAAATGCTTAGAAACTGCAAAGCAATGTCTTTCTATATGCTAATGAGTTGACTGTAGGCTGGCAACTCCTAGGTAGCTTCAAGATGAGGGCTGGTCACCAGAAGGGGCTGAGGGCTAAGTCAATGGCCAGTGGTTTAATCATGCCTATGTAATGAAACCTCCATAAAACTCCAAAGGAACAGGGTTTTGAGAGATGCCAGATAGCTGAACACCTGGAGGATTACAGGGAGGTGACAAGAACTCATCCATGTGCCAGGAAAGCAGAGCACCCCGACTCTATGGGGACAGAAGCTTCTGCACCCAGGACCCTTCCAGACCTCACTCTCTATGTCTCTTCATCTGGCTGTTTATCTGTAACCTTTAAAATATCCTTCTTGGCTGGGTGTGGTGGCTCATGCCTGTAATCTCAGCACTTTGGGAGGCCAAGGTGGGCAGATTGCTTGAGCCCAGGAGTTAGAGACCAGCCTATGCAACATGGTAAAATCCCATCTCTACAAGAAATAAAAAAAATTAGCTGGGTGTGGTGGTGCGTGCCTGCATTCCCGGCTACTCGGGAATCTGAGGTGGGAGCATTGCTTGAGCCCAGGGAGGCTGAGGCTGCAGTGAGTGGTGATTGTACCTCTGTCTCAAAAAGTAAATAAATAAGTGAAGTGAAATGAAATATCCTTCTTAATAAACTGGTAAACCTGTTTCCCTAAGTTATGTGGGCCACTCTAGCAAATTAATTGAACCTGAGCAAGGTGTTGTGGGAACCCCAATTTATAGCTGGTCAGTCAGAAGTTCTGGAGACCTGGACTTGTGACTGGTGTTTGAAGTGGAGGGTGCAGTCTTGCGGACTGAGCCCTCAACCTGTGGGATCTGACGCTATCTCCAGGTAGATAGTGTTGGAATTGAATTAGGACATACAGCTGGTGCCCACTGCAGAAACGATTGCTTGCTTGTTGGTGGAGAACACTTCCCCATCCTAACACACACATCTGGTCACAGAAGTCTTCTGTGTTGGTTGTTGCTGATAAGTGAGAGAATAGGAAAAAGCACATTCAGTGTGTTTTGTTCCACACAAACAGGCTGCTGTACAAAATACCATAGTCTCTTTGGGCTGCTATAATGAAATATCATAAACTATGTGACTTATAAACAAACATTTATTTCTCATGGTTTTGGAAACTGGGAAGTCCAAGATCAAAGGGCTGCCGTATTTGGTGTCTGGTGAGGCCCTTTGTCCTTGTATAGATGGTTATCTCAACTTATATCTAACATTTATTGCTGTGTTCTAAGATAGTGGAAGGCCAACCAGCTCTCTGGGGCCTCTTTGATAAGGGCACTAATCCTGTTCATGAGGGCTCAGCCTTCATAACCTAATCACCCTCAAAGGCCCTAGTATTTCCTAATACTATCACCTTGAGGGGTAGGAAATCAACATAGAAATTCGGTGGGGATGTAAAGATTTAGTACATTGTAGCCTGGGTGGCTTAAACAATATAAATTTATTTCTCACAGTTCCTGATGCCTTGGTTCCTGGTGAGAGTCCTCTTCCTGGCTTACAGATGACTATCATCTTTTTGTGTCCCCATGGCACAGAGAGATCCCAAACTATCTAGTATTTCGTCTTTTAAGGGCACGAATTCCATCACAAGGGCCCCAGCCTCTTGACCTCATTTCAACCTAATTACCTCCCAAGGGCTCCATCTCCAAATACCATTACATTGAAGGTTAGGGGTTCAACATGTGAATTTGGGGGTGAGGGACACAATTCAGTCCATAGTATATGCACGATCTCATTTGATCCTCCACAGCCCCATGACATAGTTTCCATTTGAGGATGGAGAAAAGGAAGATTAGAAAGGCGAAGCTGTCAATGGCTGCTCTGGTAGGTAGAAACAGAACTGGGAGTTTTCAAATCTAACGAATTAACTAAGGAATATTTGCCTTAAAAACAAGTCTTGCTGCCTCCTGAGGCCTGGAGACATTATCCAGTTTGGTTTTGAGCCATTTGGTCTGAAGTTAATATGAAAGTGTGTGAGGCAAGAATGTAAAGTACATTATCCAGTTTGGTTTTGAGCCATTTGGTCTGAAGTTAATATGAAAGTGTGTGAGGCAAGAATGTAAAGTTTGAGACCAGCCTGGTCAACATGGTGAAACTCCGCCTTTACTAAAAATACAAAAAAAAAAAAAAAAAAAAAAAATTAGCTGGGTGTGGTGGCAGGTACCTGTAATCCCAGCTACTTAGGAGGCTGAGGCAGGAGAATCGCTTGAACCCGGGAGGTGGAGGTTGCAGTGAGCTGAGAACGCGCCACTGCACTCGAGCTGGGGCGGCAGTAAGAAACTCCATCTCAAAAAAAGAAAAAAAAAAAAATAGAAACTCCAATGAAGAGGAGGAGACTATGGAGGGATGAGCAGTTTGCAGGGAGCAGGGAAGCACCTGGACACAGAGGGAGAGGGTCCTGGAAAAGCGCTCATCCCCATGAAGAAATTGGGGGAAGGAGTTTCACAGGAAACTGGATCCTGGAAGGTTGGTGGGGTGGAGGTGGGGGGTTGGAATTATGATGTCAACTCTCATCAGGAAAATGTTTGACTCATGTTTGCTCACCCCTTTGGCCTTGTTCCTAGGTCCCACACCCTTTTGCTGGCTCTGACAGGTTTTTCAGAGCAGGAAAAAGAAGAACACACACACACACACACACACACACACACACACACAGAGAGAGAGAGAGAGAGAGAGAGAGAAAGAAAAAAGACAAAGCAATTCTCTCTCTCCACCATATACCCAGGCGGTGGAGTTACAAAGATTTCTCTGTTGAATACATCTTAGAATAAGAACATTTCTCCCACATTGAGCCAGTGTTAAGATAAGGGTGAGGTTCTCACAGTCCTCTGAAGCCTGATTAACTCATTCTGGTGTTCTGGGAAGAGCACTGGTAACAATATAGCTCAATTCAGATAGCATTTATTAAGCTCCTTTTCTGAAGCAGGAACTGTGGAAGGTGCTGGGTTTTAAGGAGCTGTGTGGCTTCTTCTGTCCTTAGCAAGTTGTCAGCTTGTGATGATTTAGGTACTTTGGGGCACTAGCTCCTTATCTTGGCCACTGTTTCTACATAAAGGTGAATTCTCAGCCACAGCCAGGTGTGAGCTGTGCCAGGACATGCTGCCCTTATTTCCTTCTTATCTTCCCGTTTGCAGCTCTTCCTTTAACTGAGTGAAGCCACTAGTCTCCTGGCTCCTGTCAGGAAAAAAATTCAGAGGCTGAGGCAGGAGGATCGCTTGAGCTGAGGCTGCAGTGAGCTATGATGGCACCATTGCATACCAGCCTGGGTGAGAGAGTGAGACTCTGCCTCAAAAATAAAAATTAAAAAAAAAAAAAAGGACATTCAGGAAACCTTGGCCCACCCAGTGCACTCAATTAGATCATTAATTTTTTTTTTTTTTGAGACGGAGTTTCACTCTTGTTGCCCAGATTGGAGTGCAATGGCGCCATCTCGGCTCGCCGCAACCTCTACCTTTCAGGTTCAAGTGATTCTCCTGCCTCAGCTTCCTGAGTAGCTGGGATTACAGGCATGCTCTACCATGCCCAGCTAATTTTGTATTTTTAGTAGAGACAGGGTTTCTCCGTATTGGTCAGGCTGGTCTCGAACTCCCAACCTCAGGTGATCTGCCTGCCTCGGCCTCCCAAAGTGCTGGTATTATAGGCGTGAGCCACTGTGTCTGGCCATCATTAAATCTTAGGTGGTCACGTGACTTTGAGAAAGCCACATAGCATCTCTGAAACTAAGGAATGAATTCACCCTCTTTGCTTACCTCACAGGTTCTGAGGGGAATATTAAATGATATATTATGTATGTGCTTTATAAGCAGTAAAATATGACATAATGCTGTGGTGATCTTCATAGGGTTGATAAGCTAGAGAGCCTTAAGCGTCACCTGTTATCACTCTGTGTATTTATTGTGTGCCAGGCCCTCTTTTAGGCATTTCATAGATCTTCAGCCCTTGAATCTGCTGAGCATCCCAGCGGGGCAGGTACTGAACAGCGAGGTGAAGTGACTTGTCCAGGGTTACACAGTAAGTGGCAGAGCTGAGATTCAAAGCCAGGCAGTCAGGTTCCAGAACCCACATTGTTAACCACCCGTGTGCCCCACTAACACTCTGTGTCCTCCTCCATGAGCCCCTAGCAGAGATGACAACTGCTTGCCTTAACAATAGATAAGCTACCGGAAGTCAGAGCCTAAGCCTCATTCACACATGCGCACAGTGCCTGCCACATAGCTGGAGTTAAGTAGATATTTGTTGAATGAAATATCCTCTGGGGAGGGATACAATAAGTCTGATACACTTACTATATTTTCCCTTCATCTTTTCTCGGCTAACCACACTCATTTCCTTCAGTTACCAATAGGAGGTTGGCATTTCTCGCGGTCTTCACTGACCTCCTTTGGACTTTCTCCAGTTAGCAGTGACCCATCTAAAGCCAACTACCGTGACATAAACACTGCCTCACTTGGAGAATAGCCTGAGCAGCGCTGAGCTCAGTAGAACTATCCTTTCTTCTTCCATGGTGTATCCTCACTGTCCAGGATTCTCTTCTCAGAAACCCACTCCTGCCCCGGAGTGTTTGTATGCTTAATGAAACCAAGTACCCAAAGTAACCCTTCAGCCGTTACTAGGCAGATAAGTAGACTCCATTAAACCTTTTCCTTCCTTCCTCCCCTCCTTCCTTTTTTCTCTCTCCCTTTCTTCTTCTTCTAGTCCTATCCTTTCTCCTTCCTGCTTCCTTTTCTTCTTCCCTTTCTTTCAAGGTCTTTTCTGTGGGAGGAACTGGTAAGAAAAGGAATTCCCTAAGATTTTAAGGAAAAAAAAAAACAGGTTACTGCATCTTCTAATATGGAATTCAGGTGGTTTATCAGCTTTCTTTCATAGCATGACTACGGCGAGATTTCTTGTAAGGAAAAAAAAATACCAGCATCATTGGCCTCATATATTGGATTATATTTAAGGGGATCAAGGGACAAGATGTTTGAATTTGGAGGCGTCTTGTAAAATTCTGTAGTGGACACAAATGTTCGCAATGTCTCTGCTGCGCTCCTCCAACTGGGAAAAAAGAGACTCTGGTGCTCACCATACTCAAAACCTGAAGAAAAGCGAGATGCGATTATTAGATAAACTGGCAATGACACGCACAAAAATGTGTCTATTCCAGCCAAGGCTTTTCTTCTCAGTTGTTTGTTTGGGTTAGAGATGACTGGGGAACTGCATGTCCCAGTGGACACTCTGAGCTGCGTTGTCCGAGTCGTGGGGTTGCAGCCTCCGGTGAGTCAGTAAAGCCGCCGCCCCCCGGGTCCGCGACTCAGGAGCTGGCGAGCGGGGCCGCGCTTGCGGGAGCCCGCGCCCCAGGCGTCGTCGGCGGGTGGAAGCGGAGGAAAGACGGCGGCCTGGGAACGCGCGAGGCTTCACGTGCCCGCGCGCGCCCGGCCGCCCGCCACCCAGTCCGCGCGCCCACTCGCCCACGCGCCCAAGCACGCGCCCGCCCGTACGCACGCCCGGGAAGTCTCGCGATGCCGTAGCTGGCTGCTCCCGCTGCGGGTGGCTCCGTCTGTTGCTGTGGTTGCCTGAGTTGCTGCTGCTGCGGCGGCGGCAGCGGCGGCAGTGCTGGTGGAGGTGTCGGCCCCTGGGCGGATGTTGACATTGTGTTGTTGTTATTGCTGATAGTAATGGCGGCGGCGGTAGCGGCAATGGTCCAGACCCCATCTTCTCTGTAGCTGGAGCCGAGACAGCAGAGAGAGAACTCCGCGGCCTCGGAGCCGGCGGCAGCGGCGACTCCCCTCAGCCTCCGCCGCCTCGCCCGCCCGTACCCCGGCGCCAACCCCGGGAGTCAGGCCCCTTTGGGCAGGGGCGCTCGGAGGCTCAGGATGGCGGATTTCGACGAGATCTATGAGGAAGAGGAGGACGAGGAGCGGGCCCTGGAGGAGCAGCTGCTCAAGTACTCGCCGGACCCGGTGGTGGTCCGCGGCTCCGGTCACGTCACCGTGTAAGGCCCGGAGGAGGGCGAGGGCGGGAGGTGCGGGGGCTGGGGTGGGCCCCGTTACTCCATGGGAGTCCCCTTTCCACGGTGTCCGTCTGGTGTCGGGGGCCTTCGGAAAGAGTAGGCGACCAGGAAGTAAGAACTTGCCTTATTTTCATTTGTTTGGGTCTCCGAAGTGGGGACAGACGCTGTCCTTTCTCCCCCACACACCCCTTTAGCAGGCCCTACAGGCCCGGGCGATGTGACGATCCCAGTAGGCATGGGTTTTCATTAGGGTCTGCCCTGCGGTCCACCCTGCAGCTAGCTTCAGGGTGGAAGTACGTGTATTGACAGGGAGCCTCCTTGTTTTCTCGCCCAGTTACCCTGTGGTTTTCTCTGCCTTTGCACCCGATGACATGGCTCAGAGGCCAGATCTGGGCCGTGTGAGCCCCCAGTGACAATTGGCAACAAGGCTCCCTGTCGTGTCTGTTTCACACATACTCACAGGTCTTCCAGTTCTTGTTCCACAGAGTTAATTTCCGCAGAACTAACGCAAGTTCTGGTAATTGTACGTGATAAAAATATATAGTTGAACACAAATTTAAGATAGGCAGAAAGAAGTATGTTTTCGACAAATTAAAAAAAAAAAAAATCTACGTGAGGGACATACACTCTGCTCAGGTTACTGAGGGAAAATCGTAGTCCCAAAGTTCCTCCTTGGGGCATGAACTTGGGGCTTCTTAATGTGTTAAAAGTCCCTGTAAGTCCCACTACTAACATTGAAAGTCTAGTGTTAAACAATAAGGAAGGAAAGCTTTCGGAAAGGCCATGACAAATAAAAGAATGTGAAGACTTGAACCAAATAATGAGCTGTCCGGAAGCAGGAAGTTTTGTAATGTTTCTCTGTGAAGTACACAGTTTTGTACCACTTGATATATTGATATTCTCTCATTTTAGATGTCTTGTTCAAATCATAGATCAAACTTCCATACTTGTCAGATATCTCTGTACTTCTTCACCTTTTCAGTAAAACAAAAGGGCCAGCAAGTTGGAGAATGTCTGGAACAGTCTTCATTATATTTTGGCGAACAGTGAGTGGGATGTGCTGTGAATAACTTAGGGAAACAGTAAGACTTCTCATATAAGTTTGTCAGCAAAATAATTGCATTTCTCAATACATGATATGACCAGTCATTGTCGTTTAGGTATACTTATGTAGTGCTTTGATTCCTTTGGCACCTGTTAGTTTATGTTCAGGTGACTTAAGAGGGCACTGCATAATTGCTGTCATAGCACCATGACAAGACAGTGGAATTTATCACCACCATAACACTTTCTAAGTGTTCTGTCATTACCAGCTTGAGCAATATAACCAAATATCTTGAATATTAAACTTTTAACATATATCACAGAACTCATAACCTGCCATTTGATTTTCTTTTGACTTTTAGGACTTTTTGCATTGTTTTAAGCCTAAGGAGTATGTGGATGCTTAAAGAAATGATTTCCAAACTTTGTCATGCCATCTTTCCTTCCCTCTACATTCCTCATGTCAAAGAAAAGCTAGCAGAATTTTGTCATTTAAAAAGGCGGTACTGTAGTTGTATTGTTTCCTCTGTTAAGGAGAAGAAAAGCACTTTGTTGGGTAAGTGGAAAATGTAATAGTGGGCAAAGTACTCAGAACCAAATAGGTAATCAGTAAACTTGACTGTAGTTGGCTACTTGGAGAGGCTAATAGGGTAGAAAAGAATTATTTTGAAAACTAAGTTTTCAAACTTAGCTGTTCTTTGAATCCTGAGTGTCTTTAAAAAAGACCCTTGCCTTTGCTCCAACCCAGGCCCGTTGAAGGCCAAGTACTAAGTGAGGGTCCTAGACATGGATAGTTAAAATAATAAGTCAATAAATAATAAAATCTCACAGGTAATTCTAATGTGTAGCCAAGATTGAAAACTATTCCAGGTTATAGGGAGGGACCGTCTGCCATCAGTAAACAGTATGCCTTTCTACATTGGGATTTAAATCTCTGATCTTCCTCAACAACTTCCTTCTCCTCCCATTTATCTTGGTTCTAGGTCATGGGTTAAAATCTATCTCAGCCACTTCCTGGGTAAATTATTTATTTATGACCTTTAGTTGAGATGGGGATAGTTATAGTCCATACCTTTTAAGATTATTAAGGATTAAATGAGATAGTAGTACATGAAAAAAACGTATTGCAGTGTGTGGTACTGTGTTCACTACATAGTAGCTTTTATTATTAACCTCCTCAGATAGTTTTCCACCTTGAGAAACAGATATAAAACATAGTACTAAGAAATTAGAACTGCCATTGTCAAACATAACAGTGATTGACTTTAGTTTTACTTTTCCATTTCTAAGCAATGTGTATGTGCTTAAATTACTGTGTTTGAAGTATTTTGATGACAATAAGGATCTTTCTGCCTTGAAAACTTAAGCCTGTTTTGTGGTGACATAGATAGGTAATGATACAAAACTTTTTTTTTTAACATGGCTCTGTTGTACATAATTCCCAGGCACAGTAGCACACTGTGCCAGTGGGTAGTCCAGTTAGCACCTATAAAGGTTTTTAGAATTGGTGCATATGTGTTACTGTAACTGTTGAGCACATTCAATTTTTCTTGCTTTAAATATAAATGAGAAGAGCTATTAGAACAGTTGTAGTAAGACTGGCTAAATTTATCACTGCCCCTACTACCTCCTTCCCCCTCCACCTTTTTTTTTTTTTTTTTTTTTTTTACTAAGGTGCTGATCAGAGCAGTCTTCCCTTACCAATTTGAAAGTAATTGACCATATAAACTGAATCATCTGTAATCTAGATCAATCTGGAAGGATATAGATCAATCCATATGTTTTTTGCAGATGTAACTTTTGAGTAGGCCTTTACAGTTGACTATTTCTACTCTTCTTTTCTACTTTAATATATTACAGTATTACTGTTTACTTTAGAAACTATTCTCACGTGACATGATTGGCATGTCATTGTGGTGATGTGAGAAAGTAAGTTACCTTCCATTCTCTAGGTTAGTCTTTGGGCATAATCAAATTTTTGTGACATAGGACGAAAAACATCTAATTTGCCTAAAGTCTGCTTTAAAGTGGCTTTTAATACTGATATTTTCTTTTTTTAAAATACAAATGTTTTCGTCTTGACTCCAAATCAGACTTATTTTTTATACTTGTGATCGGTGTTCTTTTTTGACATTCTTCTATTTAAGTATAATATTTCCCTTCATTGTTAGATTTCTATGTAGTAATATGGAGAAATCTTGTGCAGAAGCATATTTTTAGGAAAGTGGTATTGGAAGGAAGGAAGATAAATGATAAATTCCTATTATTGCATAATACTTAGGTACATGTAACCTAAAAGGCTTACACTCACTATTCAGTTAAAAGTAGATTTCCTCCTTGTTTTTGTGGTGACTTCTCAAATATATAACTGACGATCAGGGAAAAGGTGACTATTAGGTAGTCTTGACCAGACTGGTTAGTATTTTTAAATAATGGAGTTCTGTATGCTTCAAAATATATTTGTGCAAAATATATTGATCATTATTGAAATCTTTCATTTTTCACAGTGATAACTCTAAAGGATGTGTCAGTCTAAAAGGTAGAATTTCAAAGTAGTTTTAGGCCAATATTTCCTAGGTAATCTATCATTATAACAGACATTATTTGCTCCCATCTCCACTTCCTACCCTTTCTATATCAGAATCAAACTTGGGGCTTTCCTAGAGAATGTATAAACTTTGATTTCTAATTCAAGCCCTGTCATAGAGCCAAGTTATTTTGCTGAGACTTGTTTCTAATGTTATTCTCTTGTAAGTTCACTAAGTTTTACCATGTCTTCATGTACTCCCTTCTGAGGTATAATCTTAGCATTTCCGCAAGTAAGTCCTTCTCCTTCAGCACCATTTTTTATCATTGGCTGTCGGAAACAACTCTTTGCTTGTTTTCATTCCAGGTATGTTATGGAAAATTAAAAATTTAGAAATGTGACTTGAAAACGTTTGGGATACAGTATGATTTTTGACTAAGAGATATTACAAGAATACCTTAGTGTTTATTGACATATCAAATGGTAGAGTTAATAAAAAAATTGTCTTGAAATGTGTCAGTATTTCAGCACTGCTCCTAGATTCTGTGATTAGCAATAAGAAACCTGAACATGATTTGCCAGAAATTGCAGAAACATTTCAGTAAAACAATTTTGTTACATTTCGTAATTCCTACATCTTTCTCCCATTCAGCATAATATTTAAGACATATTCTATTTCTAAAGATTAAGCTTTCTGTTTTGGAATTTTGAAGATCTTATTGATGTATCTCCTCAGGCTATAAAGTTCTTGAGGGCAGAGTTTGTGCTTATTGATCTTTCTCTACTATTTAATTTAGTGTCTAGAATATCATAGTTACTATGATATTTTCTAAATGAATGAAGTAATTGTGTACATCTTTGGATTTTGTCAGAATTGCCAAAGGAATCACTGTTTTCTTGTCTTTCTGCACCTCCTAACAAAGGCAAATAATAGTCTATAATAAAATACTTACAACATTGAAAAGACAAATGGCTCCTCTGTTTTTAAAAATGAAATTTGGTAATTGTGAGGAAATTATCAAATTAAGGTAGATTTTTTTTATAACTGGTTTTTTTTTTTTTTTCTCCAGAGATTTTTGTTTTCTTTTTTTAGAGACAGAGTCTTGCCCTGTCACCCAAGCTGGTTGGCAGTGACCTTGACTTCCTGCCTCTAGTGATCCTCCTTTTTCAGTCTCCCAAGTAGTTAGAACTACAGGTACATTGCTATGCCTGGATAATTTTTTTTTAATTTTGTTTGTTTGTTTGTTTTTTATAGAGATGGGGCTTCACTGTTGCTCAGGCTGGTTTTGAAATCCTGACCTCAAGTTATCCTCCTGCCTCAGCCTCCACAAATGTTGGGATTGTAATATGAGCCACCATGCATGCCCTTCTAAGAGATTTTTCTTTTTTTCTTTTTCTTTTTTTATTTGCAGGGTTAATTCACTTTATTTTTCTTGTATAAAAACCCTATGTTGTAGCTACAGCTGGAGCTTGGGTCCTCTGCATGGAGACTCTGGTGTGGGTCTTGAGGAGGTGGTCAGTGAATTCCTGATAGGGAGACTTGGTGAATACAGTCTCCTTCTAGAGGTTGGGGGTCAGATAGCTGTAAGTCTTAGAGATGGCATCAAAGGTGGCCTTGGCGAAGTTGCCCAGGGTGGCAATGCAGCCCCTGGCTGAGGTGTGGCAGTCATCGATACCAGACATCATGAGCAGCTTCTTGGGCACAGGTGCTGAGACAATGCCAGTGCCGCTGGGCGCGGGGATGAGGCACACCAGCACAGAGCCACAGTGGCCTGTCACCTTGCAAGGGACGGTGTAGGGCTTGCGATCTTGTTCCCCCAGTAGGCTCTGCGCACGGGGACAATGGAGAGCTTGGCCAGGATGATAGCCCCATGGATGGCAGTGGCCACCTCCTTGGAACACTTAACACCCAGACCGACATGGCCATTGTAGTCCCCAATAGCAACAAACGCCTTGAACCTGGTGGGCTGGCCAGCATGGGTCTGCTTCTGCACCGGCATAATCTTCAAAACCTCATCCTTGAGAGAGGCCCCCAGGAAAAAATTCAGTGATCTCAGATTCCTTGATGGGCAAAGAGAAGAGATAGATCTTCTCCAGAGACTTGATCTTCATGTCTTTCACCAAGCAGCGCAACTTGGTGACAGGCATCCACTCCTAATCCTCGGCCTTGCCTCCATGAGCTCCATGGCCTCGGCCTCGGCCCCGGCCCGTCCACGGCCGCGACCCCGGCCCAGCCCTAGATGCCACTGCTGAAACCTCCGCGGAAGTCACCGCAGTTCCCCATCCCAGGGCCCCCAGGGCCTCTGCCCCCACCCACCCCCTGCACCGGTGTCATAAGCTGATTGGTGTTTTATCGGAGAATAAGCAAGATTTTTCTTATTCCGTATGATTTGAGAGGAGATCAGTTTGGTTATAGATTTGGACATATCTTTGGTAATATGAAGAAAAAATGTGATGCATTTTAATTGGACCAGCTATTAAAACTTCTTAATGCATAGATTTTTCTTGAAGAAATTAGAAATAGGATAAAAACTGAGGTTTCAAAGTTTTTACTGTATTCGAATTTGAGAATTTATATGATATTTTGGTCCAAAGAGTTCAGTGTTGGATTGTTGCCTATCAAAGGATATGAAATTGATTAGTACTTAAAATTTTATGTGACTGGTTAAGTGGAAAAGAGGGATTAAATGGTGAAAAGTAAATTATATGTAATTATTATGATGCTAGATAATTAAATACTATTCTAAATAATTTAAATAAATAATATTACTCTAAAGAATAATAGTATTAATTTGAGATCTACTCTTGAATTCCAGCTGGAGTTTATACTGTTAACAGGTCAAAGGCCCAGGATATTAGACCAGCTGTATACTTAGAAAGAAATCTTCCAAATCTCTGTAATAGCTATTTCTGGCTTAGGTTTCTAATCTACTATAAAGCTATTTGAGATTTTATTCTTAATAAAAATTAAGTTTTAAATATAACATGTAGCAGCAGATGCTCTTGAGTATCCTTCTAGTGTCTTCTGTGTAAGATTGTGTGTGTGTGTGTAACTTTTGACCCGGTGACTTTTGACCCAACCAGAATCTTGGGTCTGGAAGGGAAGAGTCTAGGGATTTTTATTTTTGGTAAGAGTGTTAATGTGATTCTATCAGACATATTTGGAAAGTAATGGGTGGTACTATGGAAAAAGTGTGGTCTTTGATATCAGGCAAATTGGTTTCAATTCTCAGTCACTTCCTAACTGTAACCGTAAGCAAATTAACTTTTCTGAAATTCAGTTTTTTCATCTGCAAAAAAGGATAATATCCACCTTAGAGTGGATTCTGTGAGAGTCAGAATTTATCTAATGACCTAGATCCATAATGGGCATTCAAAAAATTATTACTTATCACATATTTTGATGTTTAACTCTGCATGTACATTTTTTGGTTATTCTTTACCATTTTGTGGGAAATCAGTCTAAAATGTGATATATGCTTTTCTGCTTTAAAACAAGATTCTGAGCATAGATCAGAATTATCTAATTGACTGGAGGAATCATTTAATCAAAAGTGGCTATCAGGTTGATACACAGTGATGTCTTAGTGGCCTTGAGGAATGTTGGAGTTTGAGAACCTTCTTTAAATGGCACTTTCTTTTAAATTTCATGTGTGGGCTATTGCTTTTGGTTTACATTCTTCTCTCTTTTTAATTGATCAGCTGTATCTGGAAATAAAACAACCAGCCTTATTAGAACTACATATAAAGTAAGAGAAGTTTATTCTGATTGATGAATGTAGATGCTTGGGTTTTAGTACTTGGGTTTTACAATATTTATTTTGTTTTCTCATAGTATTTTTTGTTTAATCTTTGATTATAAGCTGTCCTTATTGAGGTTTCCTGATAAGTAATTTAATGAGTATTTGTTAAATGCCCCTTTTTCTGCCAGATATTGGACAAGACTCTGGGTATATAATTAAACCTAAAATGAAACACACACAGTTTCTGCCCTCATGGAGTTTACAGCTAAAAGACAAATTTTATCTGATAAAATTGCAGTGAAGAAAATGGGTGAGGTCCTGTGACTGAAAATAATGTGTTAGGAAGAACCTCTCTGAGGAAGCTAACATTTAGGAAGGATGAGAGTCTTGTCAAGAGCCCCTGGATCTGGAGAACAGCAGGTGCCAAGACTCCAAGCCAAAACAAGCTTGACTTGCCTGAGGAACTGAAAGGATACCTCTGTATTAAGGCTAGAATATAGTGAACAAAGGGGATAGTGTCTTGAAATGTGGTTGGAGAGTTCAGTAGGGGCCAGAAAGGATTGTAAAGGGATTAGGATGAAAGTTAGAAGGTTAGTGAAACAGCCTCCGTAAGACATGATAGTGGCCCCAGCTAAGGTGTTGATCTCTAGATTAAAGGAGTTGTTACAATTCTGGGTATAAACCATCAAATTTCACCACTTTTCCTATGAGATATGGAAATACATAGCAATGGCCACTTTTGCTATCTGATTCCTCAGTTGTTGTGTGTATATGGTTTATTTTTTAATTTTAGCTTTGTGTAGGTTGAGGTTAAATAACTGGCTGCCCTTACTGTTCACTGGGAATGATTTTGATGGCATTCCTGCACTTTTTGTTCTGCTGCCGGGGCAGCTGGTAGGCCAAGAGAATAGCATGTACCAGAAGTAGAGAGAGTCTTTCCCACAAGATCATAGATTTTGAAGTGGGAACCCTGGTAAAAGTTTTACCCTTTAGCTATAAGGTGTGTGGTATGTGACAGCCCTCATTACATGATTCATTAGATTTGAGGAAAAAATTGTGTTTTATATATCTTACATTTAAAACTCAGTTGCATCTACAGGAGCTGAAATGTTCTCACAATATCCTTTTTCTTCTTCTTCTTTTTTTTAAATTCAAGATGGAGTTTTCCCCTTTGTTGCCCAGGCTAAAGTGCAATGGCATGATCTCAGCTCACTGCAACCTCCCCTTCCTGGGTTCAAGCGATTCTTCTGCCTCAGCCTCCTGAGTAGTTGGGATTACAGGTGTGCACCACCAGGCTGAACTTAGGAAATAAGTGCTCACCTGCATAACCCATGTGTTTGAAATTTCTAGTTCATATGCTCATAGGTCTTGTCATATCTGTAGGAAGATGAAAATTATCTGTACCTGTAGATTTGTACATATTGAATGTCTCAGAATCCAAAATATCCAAAACTAAATTCATAATCTACCCCCCAAATTAGCTTCAGCTGTACCCTTCCATTATCAGTTGATGGAAGATCAAGGACCCTATTTTGTTTAGATGAAAAATTTTTTGATGTGTTCTTGATTTTCCTCTTTGTCTTTCATTGCATCCATTCTATCTTGACATCTTGGCTCTGTCTTCAAAATCTGGCCCTGTTTTGCCACTCCATGGCTGGAGTGAGTTGCCAGTCTCCTTTCTGCCTTACACTGAATATATTTTTCTTAAGCCAGGCATAGTGGCATGTGCCTATAATCCCAGCTACATGGCAGGCTGAGGCAGAAAGATCACTTGAGCCCAGGAGTTTGAGACTACCCTGGGCAACATAGCAAGAATCCATCAAAATTGCTAAAAGTGTATGTATTTTTTCTTCTCTGTTTCCACCTTTGCATCTCCTCTTTTATAGTCATCTTGATACATCTGCCATAGTGATCCTTTTAAAACATAAGTCAGAACAAGTCTCCTCTCTGTATCAGGCCCCTCAAGATTCCCCATCGCCTTCAGAGTCCTTTTAATATTCTACAAGACCTTCCCTGATCTGGCCCATCATTACTTGTCTGCTGATCTGTTTCTGCTTACTACTCTTGGCTTCAGTTTATTTTGACTTCTAATTATCGATGGCTTTACTAAATGTTGACTTCAGTTTAAGCCCTCTCACTGTCTGTCAGCTCCTCATGTTACCATCTATTTGTCTTATGTTCAGATACCTCAAGAGAGAGCTGAGTAAATTAATGTTATCTAAGTTAGGCAGGACTGTTTGGCCTTGCCATTCCATGTGCTGCTAGCCATCCCAGGGATTAGCTGTTCTTAAAGCAGATGCCCACTTGTGATCTAATTAGCCAGAGTATAGGGAGTTCCTAGTTAGGTATGCAGAGTAACAGCCTACTCTCTCTAGTATACATGGTTTTGACCTGTGTAGTATCTTTTCACATAACAATGTGAAAAGATTATAATTAATTTAATTACAAGATATTTCTGTTTTTAAAATTTTACTGTTAAAAATATCACTGTAACTCAGAAGAAAAGAAACATTGAACATATATTTTTGGTTAAGAGCAAAACAAGTTGAAGCAGCAGATTCTTGCATTTCTGCATTTATAAGGCAAAATTCATTGTGAGTTCAAAACATGTCTTAATTTAAAATGATAGTTCATTAGTAAATGCCAAGAGGAGATATAAGGAACATAGAAGAAGTTAAAAACTGAAGTAAGAAGGACAGGGGATTATGTGGACTTGAACTATGGAAAAAATAGAAATGCATTCAAGAAAACTGCTGATTAGTTTCTTGAACCCAGATTTACTTATCTTAAAACACATAGTTAATACCAAATAAAAGATTCAGATAAGAAAACAAAATTATAAAATATTTGTCTGCTGGACATCATGGCTCATGACTGTAATCCGTGCTTTGGGAGGCCAAGGTGGGTGGATCACTTGAGGCCAGGCGTTCGAGACCAACCTGGCCAACATGGTGAAACCGTGTCTCTACTAAAAATACAAAAATTAGCCTAGCATGGTGGCGAGTGCCTGTAATCCCAGCTACCTGGGAAGCTGAGGCAGGAGAATTGTTTGAACCTGGGAGGCAGAGGTTACAGTGAGCTGAGATCACGTCACTGCACTCCAGTCTGGGCAACAAAGTGAGACTCTGTCTCAAAAAAATAAAATACTCATCAGTTATTTACTTAGCAGCAACTATACATTGCTGAAAAATAGCTCTTATTTGAAAAAACGAATGATACAAAATATCTTTAATACCCCCTCCCTAAAATAACAATGCAGAATACTTGATTATTCATTAACATATCTGTGCCACTGCAGGTATTTTCTCTTGATACATTTCTGGAAGTAGAATTACTGGATCAAAGGGTAGGAATATTTTTATAAGACCGCCTTTACATACTATCAGATTGTATTCCTGAAAAGTCTATCAACTTACAAGGTTTTTGTTCTTTTCAGTTAAATGGTGTAAGAACAGTTTTGAATTTTCTTTTCCAACATTTTCCTCCATTGAGAAAGATGGTAAAAAATACTGAAGATATATAAATAAATCTAAAAATGAAAGGAAGGGAGGGTAAAGAAGTTTATGTTCAATGATACTTCCCTGTTATTAATTTGCAAATTTCACTTTTAATTGTTGTTTAATATTCTGTTTTACTGAGATACAATAATTTACTTAACCATTTCTAAAATGTTATAAATATATATTTATATTTGTGAATAAAGATTCAGTGAACTTGTTTATGCATAAATTTAATCCACATTTCAGGTTATTTTTTAAGTAATATTACATTTCTGAAGAGAAAACACTTACAAAGGTACAAATATTTTTAATGCCAAATTAATCTGAAATGGTTGTAACAATTTATAGTTCCATAGATAGTGTGTGATATTTTTCCATCCTGACCTTTTTGCCAACATAAAATAGTTTTTTTTGTTGTTCTTACTATTGCTTTGAGCAAAATAAAATAGTTTTTAAAATTTAGTTTTATTATTCTTTGTAGATCACTGAATTAAGATGCCACCTACTTTAAATCATGTTTTAAAAAATTATCCAAGTGCTACTTCCAGCTTTTTGGATTAGTAGAATGCTTGGTTGTTAGAGTTTGAAGGGGGTTCAGCTCCCTACCCAATGCAGGAATCATTGTTCTTCTTTCAAGTACATCAAATTAGTATTTTATGGGATGAAACCTGGCCTTTCTAATACTGTCCTGAGCCAATTGCACTTTGTCTTAGAATAAAGGAAATTATTTTTACCACATTTAGAAACTTGTATGTAAATTTATAGGTACATTTATAATGCTGTCAGTTGAAAACAAAACATATATGCCATTTTCATTCTAACAATCTCTGCCTCCTGCTAAACTTAAAAAAAAAAGAAGCCAAACTTAGGTAGTGTCAAAATTAAGCAGTTTATGTCAAAAATAAATCATTAGACGTGATATTTTACAGTTAAGAAGTGTGATTTTTCTTATTCATTTAATAAAATAAGATGGTCTTGCTAAAATTTTACCTGATAGTATTGTTTTGGTTGATCTAGATTTGGGGAAAAAAAAAAAGGTTTTGGCAGGGATGAAAAACATAGCAAAGGAGATATTTGCTGTGGCCTGTGCCAAATAAGACATTCTGATGTTCAAGCTCTTTGCTAGGAGAAAGCATGCTGTATGAAAGAAGACTTGCTGAAAAGAGTTGTTTTCAACTACTCTGATTAGAACAGTCTTATTAGTAAAGAAGTGTGTATGAAAACCTGGATTATGGTAGTTTGAATAATGAATGGGAGGTAAGGTAAAGATAGTTAATGTAAAGGAGTCTTTCAAAACACTGGTTGAGGAAGGAAAGAAATAGATGCCATCAGACACTGAGAGAGAAGAAGACAATAGGGATTCACATTCTCAGGTGAATAGACTAATTCAGGTTTGTAGGCTATGTTTAAGGAGCCCGAAGCGAGGTAGAAATACAGTGGATTGCAGAGGAGACTGGAGGAGAAGCAGCCAGAAGTAAATGGTTAGTTTTTGGAAGTTTTCCTCCATTGAGAGATGGTAAAAATACTGAAGATATATAAGTAAATCCAAAAATAAAAGGGAGGGAAGGTAAAGCAATTTGTATTCAATGATATTTTTTTCCTCTCAGAGTTGACGACTGTGGTTATCTGCAAAAAATGTTGTGAGGATAAAGTTGAGCAACTAAAGACAGGGGCAACAACTATGGAGCATGGAAAAGGGAACTTATTGTGGATGAATAAAGATTACTGTAATAATACTCAGGTTAGAAATAAGATATATATGTTATATGTGTATGTACATATTTATTATGATGATACATTTATAAATGTGATTTTTCTCCAGTAGCTCCAGGCAGCGTGAAGAAAGTAAACAATGTAATTGAACCTGGGTTCGCAAGGGACACTGTAGAGATGATTAAAGGTGTTTGTTGGAATATGGTCAAAATGATTGACTATGTAGTTGTGGCAAATAAGAAAGGAAAGGGAGTCATAGGGAGCTATGGAGGGGTAGGAAGCAGTAAATTACAACCAGAAGCCAAAAAACAAAGTAAGGATGGGAGAAATGAAATGATGGACGGCAGTGGTAAAAGGAGAATTGTACAGTTCAGAAGTTCAGAGGTAATACAGTCCCAAGTGATGACAGTATCCAGAATATATCACAGTGAGTAGGTTGCTGAATTAGATAGAGGTGAAGGAGGTAAAGTTCTTTAGAGTGGATAAAATCAGGAGTGAACTATAGTTGAGGATTTCTTAAAAACGAGTGGCATTTCAACAGGGTTTGTGGTTAAAGTGAAGATATATACAGGTATATATGGTGCTTAACTATGGGGGCTATTCTGATAAATGTGTTGTTAGGCAATTTCATCACTGTGCAAACATCACAGAGTGTGGGTAGACAAACTTAAATGGTGTAGCCTACTAAACATCTAGGCTATATGGTTATAGCCCATAGCCCTTAGACTATAAACCTGTACAGTATGTTACTGTACTGTGTGCTGTAGGCAGTTGTAAGATGGTTAGTTTTTGTGTATCTAAACATAGAAAAGGTACAGTAAAAATACAGTATTATAATCTTATGGTACCACCTTCAAGTATGTTCTGATTGAAACATTGTTATATAGCATATGACTGTATGTATTTGAGGTTTTGTTTGTTTGTTTGTTTTTAAGATAAGGAGGTATCCTGATAGCTGCAGGTCAACAGATTGAGGGTTTCAAAGGAAAGTGTTAAAGGAGTTTGGAATGGAAAGGTCTGTTAGGAAAGATAAACCTGAATTTGATGATGATGAGAAAGCAGGATAACAGATGGGAGTGGTTTATACTGAGTTATGGCTATAGACTAGAGGAATGTAGAGATAGTGAAATGTGGGATATGAGTAAAACAAGCCTGTTTCAAGATTCCATTTAGATGTAGGTGTAAAGTTGGAGTCCCTCTTTCAAAACTTTACTGTGTGTATTACATGAACTTTCAAAATTATCTCAGATTATTTACCAAGTAAAATTGGTCTCGTATGTGATTTCTTAAGGAAACAAAGGAAGCTGTAAAAGCCACAAAAGGCTGTTATTGTAGGATCTCCTGAAGTGCTGCATGGAACGTGCTCAATAATTGTGAATTGAATGAATTCTCTTTTCTCCAAGTACTGGTAGACTTCTAATAGATAAAAGCAAAATAGGTTGTTTTTATTATGTCTTTTATCTTCTTGTTGTATTTACCATTCTTTGAAAATAGTTTAAATCTTTTATCAGTTTTAAAACCATGGAATATTTTAACCACTAATCAAGAAAAGGTCTTTTAGGTAATAGGAATAGATGTAGGTATAGTACATGTCTACCTTTTCTTTCATACCATCTAATGCACTGACAAATAGGTGTTGAATGGAACCTCAGACCGTTCTCTTTTTTATTTTTTCTTTCCCTTTTTCCTTATTCTTTCTTCCCCTTCCCCACTCTTTTTCCTGCATTTTTCCTTCTCCTCATCTTATTGCTTGTTTAGAACACCTGCTAAAATTCACAGCCATTATTTGTTTCCACCAATAACATTAAAAGCTGGAAAAAAATTGCTATCCTACCCATTAAAATAATATGCTTTGAAGTTACTTTTTAAGATATAAAGGTGGTAGCTCAATTAAATGAAACATTTATACTTTTGTTTACATACTCCTGGTTAATTAACATTCAGCCTCTTATTATATAAAAGTTTCCATTTAACTGCTAAAATAATTGCTTGTTAACATTTCATAAATTGCTTATTACAGTTATTTTATCTCCAAGTTTATTTTATGTCTCAAACTTCCTCAGTATGTGAAAATACTTTCTATTGACTTGACCTTCAAATTAAATGGTCTACATTTTTGGCAACAATGACATATAATAACATATTCTTTTTATTCTTTAAAATAGATTTGGACTGAGCAACAAATTTGAATCGGAATTCCCTTCTTCGTTAACTGGAAAAGTGAGTGTCTCATTTATGTACTGTTTGTATGCCTCAAAATGAGAGTTTTTTCCTGAAAAAAATAGAAAACAGTATGCTAATCAGTCATGTTTTTTGACATTAATATTGCATTGTTACTATTTCTTAAAATTTTTCTTTAGGTAGCTCCTGAAGAATTTAAAGCCAGCATCAACAGAGTTAACAGTTGTCTTAAGAAGAACCTTCCTGTTAATGTACGTTGGCTACTTTGTGGCTGCCTTTGTTGCTGCTGCACATTAGGTTGCAGTATGTGGCCAGTTATTTGCCTCAGTAAAAGAGTAAGTTGAATTATATATTTTAATTTAAATTTAGAAGTGAACAAGGAAGTCTTGCATTTATTTTTTATATTGAATGAATCACACTATCCTGAATACAATATGAAAATAATCTGATCCAGGAGAGGAGTGGCTCAGTAAAGTTATTATATATCCAAGTGCTGTTATTAAATAGCCATCTAAAAATTATATTTATAATTTTAGGAGCAAAGAATAGCATATGGCAGTATCTCTTGTCTGTATATCGATGGTGGGGTAGTATAGTGATCAAGGATGCTGGCTTCAGCTCTACCACTTATCTGTATGACCTTAGGCATGTTTCCTAACCTTTAAACCCTACTTGACACAACTGTAAAATGTTCACCTACTACTTGAATAGGATTGTTGTAAAGGTAAAATGAAAATGTTTGGAAAGCTGTTTACTGACTAGCTCAGAGGAAGTGGTGAGTAAGTATTAATTAATAGTATTCTTACTAATAGTAAGGTAGTACCCATAGAAGAAATAAAATGGTTACAATGGTTGTTTCTAGTTGGTAAGATTATGGGACATTCTTTTCTTTTTATATTTTACAAGTTTTCTGTAATGAGCACAAAGTGATTCTGTAATCAGAAAAAAGTAACTTAAAGACTCATCATTTTGACTGCTTATAATAAAAAATTCTGGCCAGGCACCGTGGCTCATGTCTGCATTCCCAGCACTTTGGGAGGCCATGGCAGGCGGATCACTTGAGGTCAGAAGTTCGAGACCAGCCTGACCAACATGGTAAAACCCCGTCTCTACTAAAATATAAAAAAATTAGCCAGACGTGCTGGCCAGCACCTGTGATCCCAGTTACTGAAGAGGCTGAGGTAGGAGAATCACTTGAACCTGGAAGGTAGAGGTTGCAGTGAGCTGAGATTGCACCATTGCACTCCAGCCTGGGCAACAAGAGTAAGACTCTGTCTCAAAAACAAACAGAAAAATGTTGAAGATGTTGGTAGAGATATGACAGATTATTATAGATTGAATGCATATTTTTGTTAAAATTTTTAAAAATTATGTTTATATGTATAAAAATGATATTTAAAAATTTTTTTAAAAATATATATTTTAAATAAACAGTGTTAGGGTCTCACTCACTTGCCCAGACTGGTCTCAAACTTCTGGGCTCAAGCAATCTGCCCTCCTTGGCCTCTCAATGTGCCAGGATTGTAGGCATGAGCTACTGCACCCAGCCAAAAATGATATTTTGTTAAGTTGGAAATAAATGAACGGTTTTATGTGGCTGGATTTTGACAACCAATAATAGTAGGAAGTATGGATGAGCAAATTCTCTTTGTCTCTTGATTTCTGTTATAAAAGATATATTCCTACTAAAATTTTTTAAACTAGTAATATTTAATATTTCTAATATTTGCTTTTTTCTAAAAATGGTTCTTTTTTTTTTTTTATAGTTTTCACCAGATTACCTTTACACCACAGAACACTTTTTTCACTTCTGGTGGTCTCTGGGTCCACTGTTGATTTTGTTGCTCTTATAGTTTGGATCCCCTTGCTCCCTTCCACTAGGTGGGCATTTCCATTGTTTCAGTGCCTGCTGTATGTCACTTGGTTGGTAATTGCTGTCATTTAACCCAAAGAATCATAAGAGTTGTAGTACTGTAGATAGCTTTGAGATCTGGCTTTTTTTATTGTGCTTGGTTTTGTTTTGATACCCTTTTAAAAAAACTTTTAAATGAGTAACATAAGGTGTTGCAATGTGTGTACAATGTATTTAGAAAACAGAGGTAAATGAGTTAAACTTTGCATTCTTATCCACTTGAGATCCTTTTTGAAATGCCTTCATTAAATTCCTTCTTATGTGAGATGTAAGGTTGACTTTTTTAAGCTAGTTTTATCTGTGGTTTCAGAAAGTACATTTCATTTAGCATTGTTGTGTTCAGTCTAAGATCTCTTCTTTGTATTTTATATGACTAGATGGAATATTTATTTGCTATATTTAATTTTATATGGACTACTATCCAGGAAGCATAAACAAACATGACTTGCTTTTTAAAAAAGCTGTATGTATCTGTGTCTTGGGTGTAAACTATTATATAACCATGATAAGAGTTACGCTTCATGCATGTATGAAGGATATTACAGGCCCTGGAGAAAGAGGCGCTTTGTAAGATGGGGGCAAAATAATTTAGAGCAGGGATTTTTAACTTTTTATTTGCCATAGATCCTTTTGATTTTTTAGGGAAGCGTATGAATGTTTTCTTAGCTGCTTTAAATGTATTTAAATATATTTAATATATTCTAAATGTATAAAGTAAAATACATGGGATTGCAGAATAAACCAGTTATATAAAATAGTTATCAAAATACTAGAAAACTTCAATATGATTTATAAATATGTTTATTAATGCCTACAAAATAAAATAGAAGCAGATCCATGGTAATAATGATATGATAGGAAGAATCTGTGATTTCTATAAGTGATGAAGGTACAGGTCCTGTTTAGTCTGTTACAGTTAGTTGCATACTTTTATAACCTAAGGAAATGTAATACATTTCAGTTAGTGCTGTTTTGTCTTGCCTTTAAAATCCATCCCCTCATGAAGTCAAAAGATTGAGACCTTCTGGCCAACGTGGTGAAACCTCATCTCTACTAAAAATACAACAATTATCTGGGTGTGGTGGTGCTTGCCTGTAATCACAGCTACTTGGAAGGCTGAGGTAGGAGAATCACTTGAACCAGGGGGTCAGAGATTGCAGTGAGCTGAGATTGTGCCACTGCACTCTATCTAGCCTGGTGACAGAGCGAGACTCCATCTCAAAAAAAAAAAAAAAAAAAAATCCATGCCCAACTTCGTGCCCTCTTTTTATGACCTGATATTATTCCCAAGACCTTGTTTTTATTTTGTCCTATTATTCTTATTATTGAGATGGAGTTTTATTCTTGTTGTCTGGGCTGGAGTGCAATGGTGCCATTTCCACTCGCTGCAACTTCTTCCTCCCAGGTTCAAGCAATTCCTACCACACTGGGCTAATTTTTTTTTTTTTGTTTTTTTTTTTGAGATGGAATATCATTACTCTTGTTGCCCAGACTGGAATGCAATGATGTGGTCTTGGCTCACTGCAACCTCTGCCTCTCAGGTTCAAGCAATTCTCCTGCCTCAGCCTCCTGAGTAGCTGGGATTTCAGATTTTTATATTTTTAGTAGAGATGGGGTTTCACCATGTTGGCCATACTGGTCTCAAACTCCCGACCTCAGGTGATCCTCCCACCTCTGCCTCCCAAATTGCTGGGATTACAGGTGTGAGCCACTGCGTCTGGCTAATTTTCGTATTTTTAGTAGAGATGGGGTTTCACCATGTTAGGCCAAGCTGATCTTGAGCTCCTGACCTCCAGTGATCTGCCTGCCTCGGCCTCCCAAAGTGCTGGGATTACAGGCGTGAGCCACCGTACCCAGCCTGTTCTATTTTTTTTTATTATTGTTTTTTAGACCTTCTAAATTGCCTTTTTTTTTTCAACTACCTTTGCCTATTTTTGAAAATTATTTTTTAATATACAGTAACATTTTTGTATACAGTTCTGTGATTTTTGATAAATGTGTAGAGCTATGTAACCACCACCACCACAGTCAAGATACATAACAGTTTTTCTGTAAAAAACTTACTTGTGCTGTCCCTCTGTAGTTGGACCTTTGTCAGCTCTTAAACCTAGGCAACCAGTGATCCGTTGTCTATCTCTGTAATTTTGTCTTTTCTAGAATATTATATAAATGGAATCAAATAGTATATATAACTTTTTGAGTCTGACTTCTTTCATGTAGCTTAGTGCATTTGAGATTCATCTGTTTTCTTTCATGTATTAATAGTTTATTCTTTTTTATTGTTGAGTAGTATTTCACTGTATGGACGTATCACAGTTTGTTTATACAGTCATCAGTTGAAGACATCGAGTTGTTTCCAGTTTTTGAATAAAGCTTGCCATAAACATTCACATGCATGTTTTTGTGTGAACACAAGTTTTTATTTTTTAGGAAGGGGATTGCTGGGTTATATGGTAAGTGTATGTTTAATTTTATAAAAGATTTCCAAACTGTTTTCCAAAGTTGGTGAACCATTTTGCATTCCAGCCAGCAATGCATGAGAGATCCAACTGCTTAGCATCCTTGCAGGACTTGGTATGGTTAGTTTTAGAAATTATAGTCATTCTAATAGATATATAGTAGCATCTCATTGTGGTTTTAACTTGTATTATCCTCATGAGTAATGATATTGAGCACCTTTTCATGTGCTTATTTGCCATTTGTACATCTTTGTTAGCGTGTTCATTGAAATATTTTGCCCATTTAAAAATGGTTATTGCTTGTTGAGTTTTGAGAGTTCTTCATATAATTCTGAATATAAGTTCCTTGCCAGATATGTGCAAATATGTATTTTCAGTCTTTTTGTTCTCCAGCAGTGTCTTTGGCAAAACAAAAGGTTTTACTTTTGACAAATTCATTACTTTAAAAAAAAAATAGATTGTGCTTTTAGTGCAGTATCTAAGAATTTGCTTAAACTAAGGTCATGAAAATTTTCTCCTATGATCTCTTTATTTTACTTTTAGGTGTATGGCTCATTTTGAATCAGGTTTTTATATGGGTGTGAGGTATGGGTCAAACTTTTTTTTTTTGCGTATGACTTTCTAGGCTTTTCCAGTACCGTTTTTTGAAAAGACTATCCTTTTCCCTTGAATTGCTGTTGTACGTGGTCAAAAATCAGTCAACAATATCTGTGTAGGTTCTTTCCACACTTTATTCTGTCTATTAATCTATATGCCTCTCTTGATTAAATATCACAATGTCTAGTTTACTGTAGCTTTTTTTTCTTTTTTAATTAAAAAGGATACATGGGCTTGCTATATTGCCCAGGTAGGTCTCGAACACCTGGGCTCAAGCAGTTCTCCCATCTCTGCCTCCCAAAGTGCTGGAACTTAGAGATGTGAGCCACTGTGCCCAGCCTACTGCAGCTTTATGTTAAGTCATGAAATCAGGTAGAGTGAGCCTTTCAATTTTTTTCTTATTTTTCAAGATTGTTTTGGCTATTCTAATTTCTTTAGCTTTCTGTATAAATTTTAGAATTAACTTGTCAGATATCTACAGGAAACACTGCTATTTGATTGGAATTACATTCAATTTACAGATGAATTTGGGGAGAATTGACATCTGAACAGTATTAAGTCTTCCAAACCATGAACATGACATAACTCTGCATGTATTTAGGTCTTTGACTTTTTTCTTGTTAGAGCTTTGTAGCGTTTTGAGTAGCGTGTAAATTATGCTCATGTTTTGTTAGCTTTATACATAAGTATTTCTTTGGGTTTGGTGCTTAAATTCATTGTTAATACATAAAATACAGTTGATTTTTGTATATTAACATTGTGTCCTACAACCTTGCCAAACTCACTTATTAAATTGCAGGAACTTTTTTGTAGATTCCTTGGGATTTTCTACAGAGATAACTATGTTGCCAGAAAATAATGACAGTTTTATTTCCAATCTGTGTACTTTTTCTTTTCCTTCTCTTTTTCACTGTGTAGGACTTCTAATAAAATGTCGAAGAGCAGTGATAAGAGCGAACTTCTTGCTTTATTCTTGATTTTCTCAGTTGTTTTTCTGTTTTTCACTTCCATTGATTTTTTGTTTTTATTATTTCTTCTCCTTGCTTTGGATATAATTTACTCTTGTTTTTTAGTTTCTTAAGATAGAAGTCACTGATTTCACTTTTCTTTTTTCTTATATAAGCATTTAATGCTCTTTCCCACTAAAGCACTGTTTTGACTATATCCTATACATTTTTATGCAGTATTTTTATTTTCATTTGGTTCAAAGTATTTGTAATTTTCTCTCCAACTCATGGATTATCAAGAAATTTGTTTAACCTCCAAATATTTGGTGATTTACCGGAAACTTTTCTGTTACTAATTTCTAGTTCTAGCTCTGTTAAAGCACATACTTTGTGTGATTTCAGTTCTTTTAAATGTGTTGTTTTATTTTACAGCCTTGAATACAGTATTTTATATTTTACTAGCTTTATTGAAGTGCGACATACAGTAAACTGCACATATTTAAAGTGTATTACTTAATGAGTTTTGTCACATGTATACACATGCATGCATCAAGGTAGTGAACGTGTTCATCATTCCTAAAAACTTCCCTGTGCAAGTGCTAATCTGCTTTGTAAGATTAGTTTGATTTTCTAGAGTTTTATCTAAATGAAATCATACAATATGCATTCTTTTTTGTCTACTTGTTTTATTTTTTATTTATTTTTGAGACAGGGTCTCATTCTGTCACCGAGGCTGGAGTTCAGTGGCATGATCATGGCTCACTACAGCCTTCCTAGACTTTGTAGGCTCCATTCATTCTCCCACATCAGCCTCCCAAGTAGCTGGGGCCACAGGTGTGCATCACGGTGCCTGGCTAATATTTGTATTTTTGATGGGGACAGGAATTCATCTCTCAAACTCCTGAGCTCAAGCAGTCCACCCACCTCAGCCTCCCAAAGTGCTGGGATTACAGGTGTGAGCCTCCATGCCCGGCCAGCCCCTTTTTGTCTTCTTTTAGTGTGATTTTGAGATTCAACCATGTTGTTGCATCCGTAGTTCATTCCCTTTTATTGCTGAATAATGTTATTTGTATGAATATGCCGCATTTGTTTATCTGTTTACCTGTTGATGGACATTTTGCAGTCTGTAGCTGTCTTTTCATTCTCCAGCAATATCTTTACATACATAAGGCTGCTGTGAATATTCTTGTTCAAGTGTTTTTATGAACATACACTTTTTTTTCTCATGAGTAAAAATTCCTGAGTGTGGAATGCCTTGGTCATATGCCATGCGTATGTTTAGCTTTCTTTTTTTTCTTTTCTTTTTTTTTTTTTTTTTTTGTGGTGGTGGGACAATCCATGGAAATACATTTAAAGAACTGAGAAACTGCTAAAAATTGAGGCACTATTATTTTATGATCTCACAGTACTGTAGGATAGATTTTCTTCTGCTACATTCTTGTCAACATTTAGTGTAGTGTTTTATAGAGATTGGGTGTGTGTTGCCTCTAAATCTCATGCTGAAATGTAATCCCCAGTGTTGGAGGTGGGGCCTGGAGGAAGGTAACTGGATCATGGAGGCAGATCCTCCATGGCTTGGTGCTGAGGTCTCTCAAGATCTGGTTGTTTCAAAGTGTATGGCACCTCCCCCAACCCCCTTGCTCCTGCCATACCATATGAGATGCCTGCTCCCTTTCATCTTCCACCACGATTATAAGCTCCCTGAGTCCTCCCCAGAAGCTGAGGAGATGCCAGAGCCGTACTTCTTGTAAAGCCTGCAGAACCCTGAGACGATTAAACCTCTTCATTATAAATTACCCATTCTCAGGTATTTCATTATAGCAATGCAAGAACAGCCCACCATAGTCTTTTTAATTTAATGATAACATTACACCACTGCACACTTATTAGAAGGACTAGTAAGTGTGCAGTGGTGTAATGTTATCATTATGGTTTTAATCCGCATTTTTCCTAATGGTTAGTGATGTTGAACATCTTTTCATGCTAATTTTTCATTTATATATCTTTTTTGGTGAGGCGTCTGTTCTAAATTTTTGCTCAGTGTTTCTTGACTTGTTTTCTTATTGTTGAGTTTTGAGAATTATTTATATATTCTGGATAAAAGTATCTGCTTTGCAAAGATTTCTTCCAATCAGTAGTTTGTCTTTTCATCTTCCAGTAGTTTTCAAAAACAAATTTTTAATTTTTATGAAGTCCAATTTGTCTTTTTGTTCTTTTAGGGATTCTGCTGTTAATGTTATATCTAGTAATTCTTCCTAAGCCCAGGTCACAAGGATTTTTATATGTTTTCTTGAGAGTTTTATAGGTTTAGGTTTCACATTTTGAGTTAAACTTTCTATATATGTACGATTTAATGTATGGATTGAAGGGTTTTAAAAAAATATATGGGTATTTAATTTTACCAGTTACATCTCCTTAAAAGACTTTTCTGTCTTTACTGAATTGTCTTTCTTCCTTTGGTGGAAATCAGTTAATATAAGGGTCTATTTTTTGGCTCTGTCTCTTCTTTTTATGTTTGTCTATCTTGATGCGAGTACCACACTGCTTTGAGTATTGTAGCTTTATGATTATGTCTTGAAATTGGGTAGTGTTGGTTCTCCAACTTTGTATTCCCTTTTTCAGAGTTGTTTTGCTTTTGTAGGTTGTTTGTACTCCGTATGAATTTTAGAATCAGCCTGTCAATTTCTACAAGAAAGTCCTGCTGGGAATTTAGTTTGGACTGCATTGAATCTATGAATCAGTTTGGAGAAATTGGCCACTTAAAAGTATTTCCTCTTCTGACACATGAATCAGTATTCTCCCCCATTTACTTAAGTCTTTTATGGTTTTTTTCTGAGTGATATTTTGTAGATTTCAGTGTATGTGCCTTCATGTCTTATATATCTTTTTTCGTCTTTCTCTATAAGAACTTAGTTTTTTAATGCTATTTAAAATAGTATTTTTTATTTCAATTTTTTATTTTTTGTTGATAGAGTATAGCTTTGCTAAACTCACCTGTTAGTTCCAGGAGTTTCTTTAAAGATTCTATTGAATTTTCTTCATAGACAAATATGTCATCTGCCCATCAAGACAGTATTACTACTATACGTTTATTCTAATCAAGATGCTTTTTGTTGCTTTTTCTTGCCTTACTGCACTGGCTAGAATCTCCAGAATAACATTGATTAGTAGTAGTGAGAACATACTCTTGGCTTGTTCTTGATCTTAGAAGGAATGCATTCTGACTTTCATTATTAAGTGTTATGTTAATTGTAGGGTTTTTGTAGATGTCCTTTATCAGCTTGAGGAAGTTTTATTCTATTAGGTTGTGAGACTGTTAATATATATGTTTTGTTTTGTTTTTTCTTTTGAGATAGGGACTCTGTTGCCCAGAGTGGAGTGCAGTGGTATGATCATGGATCACTGCAGTCTGGATCTCCTGGGCTCAAGTGATCCTCTCACCTCAGCTTCTCAGGTAGCTGGGACTACAGGCTCACATTACCATGCCTGGCCAATTTAAAACAAAGAATTTTTGTAGAAATGAGGTCTCTCTATGTTACTCCGGCTGGTCTTTAACTCCTGGGTTCAAGCAGTCCTCCAACATCAGCCTCCCAAAGTGCTGGGATTAACATAGGAGGCCTATATTATGTTAAAATATTACGATGATGGCCAGATGTAGTGTTTCTGAAACACTACATCTGACCATCATCGTAATATTTTAACATAATACAGGTTTCTTAGTTTTTTTCTTCTCTGAATTTTTTTTTTAAAGATAATTACTGTTTAGTTTTTGAAACTTTGGCTCAGATGCCTGTATTTCTCTCATTTAAAGTATTTTGTATGCATACAAATAAATGATAATCCAGCTCACTGTATTTCTTTTAGTCGAAGTTCTAGTTTACTTACATTTCTTCTGAATTTCTTTATTCTCAACTTCTAGTTATCCAATAAGTGTGACTTACTCTGGTTAGGGGATATAGTAGGGTTGAGAATCTAAATGGGAGAGGTGAATAGTAAAGTTTTCTTCTTAAGTTAGAATGCAGCCTTGTAAGACTTAAAGAAATTCAACAGAAAGTGAACCTGGGGGAATCATAAGTAGAAAACTAAGAATATTAGTATATGGGAGGAATATAAAATATTCTTATTCAATTAGACTGGTGGTATTAAAAGTTATCCAAAACTTTCAGAACTGATTTGCTCTCTGTTTGGGATTGACCATTTATAATCAGTAACTCTGAGTCATAAAATGAGAAAGGAACTGAACATTTAGATGAAGAATCAGATAAAGAAAAATACCTATAACATACAACATATTACAGATATTAAAACAAGGCAGAACAAATTTGAAACTACTGGAATTCTAGTGAAGTGGGAATCCTGAAGAGTTTCTAGTGAACAAGGAAAGATGAATGAACTGTAGTCTTGTAACTGCTATTATTGTTGATTGAAGATACAGAAAACCAATGCTATTTTTTTCTAGAATGTTATCCAGTTTGCTTTATTTTGGTAAATATAACAAATATTCATATGGTCAATAATGGTCTTAATCTTCACTACCCTCTTTTTCTTGACTTTCATATGCTTTTATTACAGAGATTTTTCAGGAACCTGATCTTTCTTGTGTAGGGGATGTTTATACTGTTCTAATGTACAGTGATAGACTTAACAGTATAAAATACAACTTGGAGAAATTTTTGTCAAGTAAATTTAGAGAAGCAAATGAGTTATGGTTTGTATTTAAATCAGAAACATCTTATTTTTACATTTAATAAAAACTTTCACATCATATTTGATGTTAGACTTTTATACCTACTTAAATGTAATTTAAGATAGAAACACTTAGTTTATAATACCAGTTACTCCAAATCGCTAAATTCCTGATGTTTAACTTGAAAGATTTTGCTATAAAATGTAAAATATGTGTTGATATGCAACGAAATAATGGACTACAACGAACAAATAAAGAGAAAGATAATTATTGTATACCAGCAATTAGCAAGGCATATTATACACATTCTCTTTTCATCTTTGTAACACCTTATGTGGACGATATCATGGTAACATCAGAAAGTTACTGAGTGTTTACTTACTATTTACCAGGGATTGAGTTAATCAATTTACTTGTACTGTATTCTTACAAAATTACAAAAGCAGATATTCAGATTATTTTAAGGATGAGAAAACTGAGGCTCAGAAGTCAAGTAACCTGTTTGAGGTCTCCCAGTTTATAAAGTTAAGCCAAACTGGAATTCCAATCTTACAGCTCAAAATCTCATGCTTTTCCCACTATTCTAAAGAGATACAAAAATCAAGCTATTTTTTATTATTAAAATTTGACGTTATATCTAGCAGCAGGGAGATAGATTTTAGAGCTTTGGAAGGAATTTAAAAGATTTTATGAGTTAGGAAATTGAGGCTTATGGGCTGAATTAGGTTATGATTTACCTAATTTGATAAATGGTAACAATATCCATGCATTGTTATATCAACTTTTGCAGTACTTTAGTTTTTCGGCAGATTTATAAGAATTTTTTCCTAATATTTAAATAAATTTGTATTTCTTGAAGACACAAAGATTAGTAAAGGAAAACAAGCTGTAAAGCAGGTAAAGTGGGTATAGGAGAAAAATATACATTTTAAGCAGATTTTATACAAAGTTACAGTTGGACAACCAAGAGTTGATATGTTGCTTTTGCTTCTGTTTAGCTTTTATAAAAACAAATGAAAATCAACATTCTGTCTTTGAAAAGTTACTAGGTTCCCACTCCCTAGCAAATAAGTTTTTATGACTTCCGCTTAAGTTATTTTTCCTCTAGTATCATATCTTTTCTTGAAACTTGTGTGTTTACTTTTAGAGAGATTGAGAATGACATGTAATGAGTTAATGCAACGAAGGTAGGATGGGAACTCTGAATGAAAGAATTGGGTTTTCTGTTTCTAGCCCTAGGCATTTAATTTGGGGTTTCTTGCCCCTTCCTCACTTATAAGATACAGAATAATAAAATAGATTTGACCTTTTTGAAATCTTATTTCAGTCCCTTTACAAAAGGGATCTTACATAAAAGATTTCTCATAACTGGAGGAATACATTTACTGTTGTTGCATTTTAAAGAACGCTTTGGCCTTGAAACTTAAAAAACGGGTTCTTATATAAATTACTGCCATTATTATGAACACCAGTGGCAATTTGTTTTTAATTGAAATTAAACTGTTACTAAGTTTTTGTCATAAAAGAAAGATACTCATAAAAGTGTAAATTTTGAACCTTAAAAATGCAGAGGTAGCACTGGGACTTTAAAGATGTGCTACAATCCTTAAAATGTGTTTTGTCAACAGCTGGCTGACATTCATTTCTCTCAATTTAGAACATAGCATTGGTGTAGTGGTTTATAGAAAGATTTGCACCTATCTTCTGTGACCCGAGTTTTTAATGTCAGATACTATATTTTTCAATTCTAGGGTGTCCATTTGCTGTTTTTATAGATTCCACTTCTCTTTTGAAATTCTGTATTTTTTCATCCACCTTTCTACTCTCTTTTCTTGAACACATTAATCATAGTTTTAGAGTAAGTTGATTATTCAAAGCCGATAGCATCATTAGTGGCTTAGATAACTTGCATATCTTAGATATGTTGTTTGTCTCAGGATAATATCTGCAAAAAATATCTGATTTACAAAAGTTTATTTTTACAAAGTCACAATAGGCCTTGGAATTAAGGACAAATATATGTAAAATATAATTGAAATGAAATCATTAAGATTTTAAAGGAAAGAGGGTGGTTTCAGTGAAGTGACTACATTAGTCAAGAAGAGAAAGGTGTAAAAGTAGACAAGAAAGATAAGTAAACAGATTAAAATGATACTTAAAAGACAAAAACTGTCAGAATTTGGTGTACTAGGAAATAAAAAAGGTGAAGGGCAGAGGAGGAGGTATATAAAGAATTATTATCTCTATTTTCCAGCTTTGTTTAGTAGATGTATATTAGGGCCATTCCCTTATTTGTCTCAGGAATATTATTTGTAAAATATCCATAACATATCTCTAAAAACGTTCTTGAGAAAAATTCTTTTCCTTTCTTTTCTTTTTTTTTTTTTGAGCAGAGTCTTCTCACTCTGTCACCCAGGCTGGAGTGCATTGGCACAATCTCGGCTCACTGCAACCTCTGCCTCCTGGGTCCAAGCAGTTTTCCCACCTCACCCTCCCAAGTACCTGGGGCTACAGGCACATGCCACCACGCCTGACTAATTTTTGTATTTTTAGCAGAGTTTCACCATATTGGCCAGGCTGGTCTCAAACTCCTGACTTCAAGTGATCCGCCCACTTTGGCTTCCCAAAGTGCTGGGATTACGAGTGTGAGCCAAGATCCCTGGCCTATAAAAATTCTTTTTTTGTGATAATATTATAATAGTTCTGTAGCATGATGAAAATAACAGGAAGTTGAAGGACATTTAATCCTGGTTTCAAATCCTAGCTCCACCATTTCCTAGTATAGATTTGCGTTTCTTCACCTCTGTAAGCTTTAGTTTTCATATGTAAAACAAAAAATTAGACGTAATTGTTTCTCCAGTTGTCTGTTATCATCTGTCAGCAGATGATTTTCTTTTACCCCTTTCTTCTTCTTTTTAAAACAATTCTTTTTTTTGAGACAGGATCTTACTGTGTTGCCCAGGGTGAAGTGCAGTGACATGCTCACTGCAGCCTTGACCTCCCAGGCTCAAGTGATCCTCCCACCTCAGCTTCCCAAGTAGCTGGGACCACAGGTGCACACCATCGTGCCTGGCTGATTTTTGTATTTTTTGTAGAAATGGGTTTTCGCCACGTTGCCCAGGATGGTCTGGAACTCCTAGGCTCAAGTGATCTGCCCTTCTCGCCATCCCAAAGTGCTGGGATCACAGGCCTGAGCTACTGCACTCGGCCTTTACCCTTTTTTCTGCCTGTTGGTCCTGAGCACTGATTCTTCCTTTTGTAATTACATATATTTTTAAAAATTCCTGATAGCCGTACTTTTTATTTTATTGGCTTAGTGAAATTCCTTTGTCTTATGAACAGTTTTTCTAATATTCTGTGGTCAGTTGAAACTCTATTTAATTATTTTTATATTTTTTGGATAATTTTTTTTTAACAGTAGTGGTGACATATTTGCTGCCCAAATTCAAGGAGACCCTTCGTGCACCCTGCCCCAACCCAAGCACATTTTTATTTTACTAGATTATTGAAACCAAAAATACCCTTTGAGACCCAGTAGAAAGATTGCCCAGTGGAAATGGGTCATGCAGAAGGTGAGTCAGACAGGGACCTCAAAACTCAATTTTAGTTTTTAAAAATGTTACCAGTATTTTCTAAAATGTTATTCAAAGTTAGTAGATAACACACTTTATATTTTGCATGTTTTTGTACATGTTTCTTTTTTTCTAGAGAGAATCCCCATCTTTCATAATTCATAGCCAGTGTAACCTAAACAAATTAATAATCTCTCACTAGCCTAGATCATAAACTTGATGAAATTCTATTTAAGGTTCAGTCACTGCCCAGTACTAAGTTAAGAGGATATTTTTGATTCACAAAATGTTAGCGATTAGCATATTTCCATCTAAAAATATTACTTTTAACAAATAGTTCGTGATACTTCGGTGGGTGTTTTAATATGTCTAGATTGTTTAAAAGTTAATGTTCATGTAAAAATTTTAAAAGGAGCTTTAATATGCAGGAAGGGAATTTGTTTAAAAATCCTTTTGAGAAATCATATTCTAGTTTATCTTTGTGGTGAATTTAGATTTTTCATGTAGCATAATATTGTGAGATGTTTTTTAATATTCTGCACATCACTGGAATATAAAATTTCATATTAATCCAGATGAACAGAAATGAATAATATAATTTCCTCTTAAGTTTTCTTATGTGAAAATAATTCATTTTAAATTACATATAATTTCTTCTTAATAACAAAACCTAAAACATTGTTTTATTTAAATTCAGTTTACACAGATGTCTAAAGATAAATAGCATTCTTATTTGAAAAATACTTATAAGTTAAAAACAAGATTATGAATACATTCAAAACATTATTCTAGTTAAAGGTTAGTTAATGCATTATAGATTAAAGAGTTTAAAATTAAAATTTGTTTTAAGTAGGAAATTGAACATTTAAAATTTTGCTTTCCCATTTCGTGATGGTATGAATAAATCCAGTTCAAATACATTTTAATTGTAGGTTTAAATAGATGAACTTTTATAAATAGTTATTAGTGAGATATTCTGGTTATACATTATCTTAGCATATCATAGTGTATTTTTGTTCTGAAGACTGAGAACACTATTTCTTTGGAAAATAGTAAGAGAAACTTTATTGCAGTTTCTATACTTAACAGTTTTTTCTTTGGCTCTTAATACTCTAAAATTCATGAGATTTCCATTGGTTCTATTAGTAATGTCTAGAAAACCACTTCTTTGTAAAACCACGTTTTCAAACAATTGATTGTTAATAAATGAGTCATTGGGAATTAGGAAACTCTTAAGTAATAGTGGTGGCAAAGTAGGAGATTAATACCTTAAAGATTTTCTAAATGGTTCTTTGCTGTCCTGGAAGACTTATTTATGTCTAGTGGCACTTAATTTGTTTACAGGGAATAATATTAATAATTTATTCCTAAGAAAGTTACAGTATTTAGGAAAAATTACAAAAGTACCTAATAATTCAAATTTGAATTTTCAGGAAGTCTTAGTTTTCTATTGCAGTAATTGAGTTTGTCTAGGTCTATATGTGTTTTGCTACTGTAAGCTTACTTTAGATGCTTCTTTGGAAGATATGTCTTATATGGGTATGTCTTATCTGATATTGTTGATTAATCATTACCTCATTAGCCATTTTGTGAATTACTGAGGCCCTTTTAGTTCTCTGTCAGTTTTCATGTTCTTCCTTATTTTCACAATTCTACCAAAAATCTAAAAAGGGCCAAAGGCAATGTAAATGGAAGCCAAAATTTCTACTCTGTTACTACTACTGGTTGCTCAACTTAAATCTGTTTAATACCTATTTAGTAATTGAAACGATATTTTTTGAATCTCTTGTTAATTTTTACTTTCACACAGCTGAATGGCTGTATTAAAACTAGTTCACTGATGAGAAAAATATAACACTGAGGTATGGAAATGAAGAAATGTGTGGGGTTTTTTTGTTTTTGTTTTTGTTTTTTTTTTAAGAAAAAGGGTCATTTAAAGTGAACTGTCTGAGGGAGATGGGTAGGGTCCAAGGGTTTGGAGCTGTCTACTTCAAGACCAGGTCAGTAATATGATACCATTCTCACAAAAAAAGTTCTTTCGCTTGCACGGTGTGAGTTGGTGGTCTTGGTCCATTTAATTATTGAAAAGAATACATGATAAAATTAGTTTTATGTTGATCATCTTTTGCAGAAGGACTGAGGATTCCATTGGTAAAGAACCACTAACCTGTCCCCTCACCCCCAGGGTGTAAGCAGTGAAAAGGATTAAGGCCCACTGTAGGGAAGCTTGCACTAAAGCCTGCATTGCCCTTTCCCCTGTTCTTTCAGCTAAATAGATTTTTAGTTCCCATGACTATCAATCTGGTGCTTTTCACAAGCACTAAATTCTCTTAAGAAAATTAAAGATGACTTTTTTTTTTAGAAAGTAGCCTGGAATCCTGAAAGATGGTGTTTTTTGGTACTGTGTTTCATGGTGACAGATCCCATACATATTATTTTTTTCTGATGTATATTAATTTGCTTCAGCTTGTTTTGAATTTGGAATTGAAATAAAACATTTAAAAACTAAGGACAGGTTGTTATATGATTAGGTTTGCTTGTCCAGTTAGCAAGTATAAACTTTGGCAGTTTTGAATCTTACATTTCGTTAGAAATAGCTACCTGACAGCCTTGTGGACATAAACTCTAACTTTTCTCTAGATGACTACAGTTATAGTGTGCTTTCTTTTCAGGTTTAAAGCTTTTAAGTAGCTTTTATAAATGCTGAAGTGTCATTTTTTTTTAGCATCTGCCAAATTGGTATTGTATTTAATCTTAAAAATATATTTTGATTTTCTTAACTAAAAATAATTGCAGAGTATTAAACATTCTCAGTAGTTAAATCTTTTTTTTTCCATTTAATTTGAGCTTTTGTTGTTACTAACAAATAATTTGTGGCACAGTTTCTTTTCTTTTTTTTTTTTTTAAATGACTGCTAGAATCTATATACTTGTCACCTTAGTGTGCTAGAAATGTTCCACTCAAATCAAGGGTTCCTTTCTGGTTTTGTATGTTCTCACCTGCTCCTCACTGTAAATCATTGAGATGTCAAGTGCAATGATTAATTAAGCTGCACGTGCAAGTGCTTTTTTTTTCACCTGTCAAGCAGGAAAGAAGTCTTATAGCAAGATTAGATGGTGCTAATTCACAGCTTTTACTTCAGACTGTGAAGTGTGTAGAAATATTTTATATTTATGTGCTTATTCAGAATGTGGCATACCAGAGCTTGTTTGTTTTAGAATTCTTAAATATTGTAAGATGCAATTATTATACCAAGCCCTATCATTAAACTCCTAATTATAGGCAAAGAAGAAATTCAGAATTCCTACATAAATATTTTGGAAGTTAAGATTTATACTTTGTAATTATCTTTTATTCAAATGCTAGTAGTTGATTTAAGTTAAAGTAAATATTCATAAGTTTTAAAATTGTGTGTGTATATGTGTGTGTCTATATATCATAATGAGATCTATTCTTATTATAGTGTGGGTTTAAATTTCTGATTAAATGATGATGGTAACTACATATTCTTCTTTAAATAATAAATATTTGCAGAATGTAGTGTTAAGCTTGTGAGTACTATTTTATACATTAATATAAAACAATGGACTTGGAAATCTTGTTCCACTCTAGTTCTTTCATCATCCACCCACCCCCAAAATCATCAGTAAAAGTAAAACCTCAAATTGTATAGTAATCTTAATCTATTATTAAAAGACCCTAGAAAGAAAGATTACAAGGTAGATTCAGGTTTTGAATCGGTTTTGCCATTGGTTTAGCAGCGGGTGGGCAGGCAGATGCCTGCTCAGAGTAGAACCTATTGCCATTTTTCACCATTGATAGAGTAGCCTTTCAGAGTCAATGAGCTCTGTCAATGTGAGCTTGTCAAGGCTACAACTTCATAGACCTGAGAGGCGGTTTGAGAGGTCAGCCCTTTTCAGGTTCGCTGTGATGCAAATGAACTTTAATGCTTAAACAACTATTGGAATTTTTATGTCTGCTCCTTGTTCTTTTTTCTTCACAAAGTCATTGACGAGACATTCAGTGCTTTTTAAATTGGAAGTTGCATTGTGCTAAAGACCTAGTACAGATTTACGGAGGGCTGAAAGCAGTTAGATCATGTTCTTTTCATGGTGCGATTAGAATCAAATCGATTTCCCTACAGCCTTCAGCATTCAGATGGCAATTTTAACAAAGCTTGGGGGCTAGACAAGGGACAAAACGACCGAACTGAATGTTAATTACACTCTGCAGCCTTATTTTCTTTTGATTTGGGGCTGACTGGCAACTAAATTAACAAAAAGTGTGACCATAACTGCTGCCCTATTTTCATTTAAAAGGAGAGCTGCCTCTAAAAGGCTATCTTTACAAAGAAACAAGTGAGGTCTGCTGATCATTGTTAACAAGGGCACATTTTTTTTTCCTTTAAAATTCTTGCCAAAAAGATTCTTCAAAGAAAGTAATGTAATAAATTAGTCATTGGCATGTTATTACCTAGCGAAGTAGTTGATTTTCTGATTTTTATGACATAGGCTTGGAAAATGTAAGGCAGTAGCCGTAATTCGTTGGTAGTTATGAATTATAATTGGCACCTTATGTGACTTTGGTGTGTCTTTAGCATATTTAATATACTAAAAGGTAATGTAACTAGATTACAGTGGATACTTTAAATAAATACTAAAATTTTATTATGTAACATTAAACTGTTCAAACCCAGCTGCATCCTAACAGTTTTTCACCTAGCTAGTCCTTGCTTAACACGTAAATTTTCATATTTGATCACCAGTACTTACTTGTAATTATACCACATTAATAGTGGTAAGATGTTTTTTTCTTTCCCTTGCAAGAAAGGTGCAGCTGAACCAAGTTGCAATTGATCCTGGTGGCTACACTGTCATTTTTGCACCTGCAGCTGTGTCAGTCTCATCCTAACACCTGGCACCATGAATTATCCTCTTTTATTCATACTCTCAAACCAGAAACATTTCTTGCAGGATAGCATATCTTGCAACAATCAAGTGAAGTAAATTCTCAGTTGATTCCTGAAACAGTAATATTAAATTAAGAGTTTGATTTTACTATCAGATGACACTTTTATGTTGGTTTAAATAAAATTTTGGTCCTTCTATCTGTAGAATAATCAGTAAGCTGACTTTTAAATATGTACATCATTTTAAGCCTGATGTGAAATTTAGTTTGATTTTTTAACTCATTGATTTTTAAATATTAACCTCCAATTTTTTTGTTTTGGAACTTACTGAAATGCCCTTTGCATTTTGTTAACTAATATTTACTTTTGTTTTAAATTATATATTAAGGAACTTTTGTTACCATTTAAGTATTGGAAACATGTTTTTGAAAGAAGTGGGGATTTAAATTGATTTGGCAGATGATATTAGCTTTTTAAACCTTGATAGTTTTAAATCAGAGGCTAGTAAAAAAAGATTCATATGATAAAAATAAAGCCATATCTTTTTTAAGAAAGAATATCCTTCGTGTTTAGGTTACCATTTAGTGCTTAGAACATTGATAGTGATGCACACCACGCTATACTCAGTCACTGTCTTATACCTCTTCCCTTTTCCCAGAAAAAAAGCAGCTGCAAAACAAAGTTTTCTAAAACCAGCCAAGAGTAAACTTTTTTCTCATTTGTCTTCCAGACACGAAGATCGATTGAGAAGTTATTAGAATGGGAAAACAATAGGTTATACCACAAGGTGAGTACCACAGGGAGCAGCTTCATACTGTTGGGGTCTGAATTGCACAGTATGGAAACAGATGCTTTTGTTGAACTAAAAATATGAAAGGTGGACAAATGGGTTAGTCTGTGTGCTGCAATAAAATAGAGCTCATTTTTCTTCTTTTACTCTCCTACTTGTCTAGCTGTGCTTGCATTGGAGACTGAGCAAAAGGAAATGTGAAACGAATAACATGATGGAATATGTAAGTTAAAGGGCTGTTTTGTGAGTTTCTCTATTAAATGATCATTTATTTTGCTTCTGATCTTATTCTTTCCATGATTATTAATCAGCAAAGGTGTCAGGAGCTTAATCTCTTGAGTGCAAGGATTTTCTACGGTTCACAGATGCATGGTTTCATGTGCAAGACTGATTTATAAAGTTATGAATGACTTGAAAACAAGGCTTCACTGTGTTCTGAAAAATAATAAATTAATTGCCAAGATAAAATAGCCTGAACATGTGTTGATGGAGTGTGAAATTTTAGATGCTGTATGAAGAATAACCACAACTTTGGTTACGCAGCAAGTCAGATATGGCTTTTTTATATAATGCTAATCAAGTTTCCAAGTATGGAAGAAAACCTTTCAGCCAAGCCATTGGAGCTTAAGAAACCTTTAGCCTTTATAGATTTTAACTGCCCATACCTCAGTGGCCTTTAAAGAAGTGTTATTAGAATATTGCTTTGTAAAAATTATCTTAAAAATAAGCAGGAGATGAGAAGTTGATCATCTTGTGTTTACTTGTTAAAAAATATCTAATTTGGCATATATATGCAATGAATTTTAGAACTTATTCAGCATGGGGTTTAATTTACTGACTCCATGATTTACTTGAACAGTTTTTCTCCTTTTGAAATTTTCAGAATATCCTAGAAAATTAAGAATTTTAATTCTCTTTTGAGCTTGGGTGTTTTATTTTAAATATGGCCAGGTTGTTACTTTAAAAGAAAAAGATCTAAGGAAAAGTTAATTGTTGAAAATAAAACTCAGAGCCTTTGTGAAGTACCTGTTACAACATTTCTGGGGAATTTTGTCTATTCTTTAAAATAATATAGCCATCATAGAGTGTGTGTATGTGTGTATGTGTAAAATATTGATTAAAACAGTGTTTAAACAGTTGTAAATTATCATCAAATCATTTTTCTCTGTTAGCATTTTCCTGTTCTTTCATTATCACACAGTCAAATCCCATTTCTAGCCTTGAACATAAAAAATATTTATAAAATGTCTTAGACTAGCTTTATTCAATGAACCAAATAATATAGATTTTTCTTTGCTATATCAAACATGTTAATTTATGATGATGAGAAAGACACTTGATCCTTCTTTATAATCATAATACATTTGAGTAACTCATTTTGAGTTGAGAATATTAGTCTTGTATTTTTCACCTTAAATAGAGGGTTTGTGTATACATTTTGGGAAGAGAAATGGATAGTTCGGAGATGTAAAGGATTTAGTGAAAAAAATATTTACTGCATATATAAATACAAACACTAAACTTAAAACTGAGGTATTAATTTTTTCATGCATTTCTAAATTTACTTTGGAAAGGAAAACATAAAAATTATCCCAATGCTGTGATTTCCACATAGAGCCATGTGACTATAATTTCTTCATAAAATTAGTAACCTTCCAAAATATTCTGAACTATATGCTTTGTTTGTAAAATAGTTTCCTTGAATTTTTAGATAATTAAGCGCTTCTACTAAAGCCATTATATTACTTTCACATCATCATAGGAGATATCCAGAAGAGTAGTAAAGATAAAATAAATATTTAAATTGCTAGGAAAAAGCTGGATGTAATGGGCATGCCAGTAGTCCCAGCTACTGGGGAGGCTGAGGCAGCAGGATCACTTGTGCTCAGGAGTACAAAGACAATCTGGGTAACATAGCAATACCCCCCACTTAAAAAAAAAAATCATGGGGAAAAAAATGTGTGTTTCACTAGATTCTCTCAGAGTATTTATATTTGTGATAGTTTAAAGTAAGAATAACATAGCTTACAAAATTCATAAAAATGAATTTTAAAAGTTAAGCTGGCAAATAAAATTCATTTTATCTAATGAATTTGGGCCTTTTTAACCGTGCGTTCCTCTTTTCCCTCAACTTTTCCGTAACTTACAGAAATTTCATTTTGTTAAAAGAAAATAATCATCCTTGATTACAATTTGAACATTGGAGATACCAAAAAAAAAAAAAAAAGAAAACCACCACCTTGATGCTAACTTTTCTTTGTTCACATTTGGTGAAGACGGATGATTTAGAAGAAACAAGTGGCCAGTCTCTATGTGTGGCTTCTGAAGGAAAAATTTGTAGGATATATTATTTTAAAACTAATAATAATGCAAATGTAGGCAAAGATAGCCTTTATTTTATGTTATATATTAATAGTATATACTGTAAAGTGTGGGGATGCCCATGCCTGGGGACTAAAATTATAAAGACCACTTGATTGAGGACATATTTGAAATACAAAAGAATTTACTTAATGTTGACTCTCAAGTAGTTTTAACATTTAATTGTCAAATTTTAGAGCTGCGAAGAATCTTATCATCTAGTCCAATGCCTTTATTTTATAGATAAGAAACCTGAGAAACAGGGAAATCTAGCTCAAATGAAGAAGCTAGTTGGGAGAAAGTATTTTAACAGGGAGCTAGTGAATATTTTGTAGGCAAATTACAGGTCAGGAGAGTGGCAAATGTGACAGCTAAGGCTTAGTGCAGGATAACTAGAATAGGACAGGAATATTTTTGACCTAGGTATAGAAGTGTACCTTCGTTATTGAGGCAGATCAAAAACCAGAACTGAAGAGTGAAAAAAGATTTCTGGCCCAGACAGCTAATTTGTAGAAGTATTCAAATCTAGAGGTCATATCAAGACACAGTTTCTGAAAAAGAATGATGAGTTTACTGGACTTAGAAACTTTTAAAATCAAATAATTTTTAAATCACCATCTATTCCATACAAATTTGGGGCAAAGAATGAGTTGATTGTAATTTAAGACAATTCAAATTTGGAAAAATTAGCTCTGGTCACCTTGTGTAATTCTGTGTTACCATGTTTTGCTTTTGTTGGTTTTCCTTTAGTTTCTTATTAAAAGATCTTTTGGAACAGATTTTAGTCTTTGATTTTGCTAACCTAAGAAGAAGTGGACTTTTAAAAAAATTAAGAGATAAAGGACATTTTATTTAAAGATACTGCATATTTTGGCAGCATAAAATGAGAGCAACTCTAGAGCTTAGAGAAGACTCATGTAATTGGGTTGATTAAAAAGGAGGAAGCCTGAAGAAAAATGTTGGGTCAGCTGCAGTCACATAGGGTGGTAGAAAGGGCAAGGCTTTGGAGTCTTTCATTCAAACACTGACTCCACAGTCATGCTACAGCTTGTCTGGATCATCAGTTTTCCTCATCTGTAAAATAGAGATGATAATACTTGCCTCATAGAAAAGTTGTTGGGTTTAAAGAGACCAATATAGTATGGAACACCTGGTATACAGTTTGGAACACCTGGTATACAGTTAGTTCTAAATAAATGCTAGCCCCTTTTCTCATGAGTGCAAGGGAGCATGCATGTATGCGTGTTTGCTTCTTCAGTGTGGCAGGGGCACAATTTATATCACCCTTCTTAGACTTTGGTGATTTTACTTGCTTATTTGTCTTCCTTTTTCATAGAGCCAAGGTATTTTGTGTAATTGGTAAAGGTCAGAAATAAAAATTATCAGTGAGGGAACTCTGCATTATCAGATAAAGATCTGTTTTAGTAATCCAAAGTTGCAGTTTTAAAATGTGAATGGATTTTGAAAAAAATTGTGATAGAATGTAACCAAAATTTAATGAAAAAAATTTGTTTAAATCTTTTAAAAAGTTTTTTTTCTCCTTTTGCAGGTCATCCTCATAGAATTTTTACCAAAGACACCGATTTTTCGACCAGATTAGCATTTACTTTATTTATAGAGACTTTCCAAGTATGTTGTCTTTCCAATGGTGCCTTGCTTGGTGCTCTCCTGGTGGTGACATAACATTGGTTCTACAGAATCGTGTGGTGTTTTTTTTTTTTTTTTTTTTTAATAACCGCATGTTCTAAGTGTGCATTTTTGTCAATCTTTGCAACAGTTATTTCATACAGATGTTTAATACTTAAGTTATTGTGCTCTTTTCTGTTAATGTATTCTGATTTTCAAGGATTACTTTTTTGTATTATCAAAAAAATACATTTGAACTTAGCATAAAAAGTGGCCAGCCTTTTTTATTTTATCACCAAGGTACACACAGTCCTTTATTTATTAATTCCTTAACAGAGAAAAACACCTTTTTAAGGCTCAACTTATCTATTCTAGCAAGCACACTTTTTGTATTATTTTTTCTCTCTTTTAAAATTTGATAAGTCATTATTTTAAAATAGTAAGTTTTCTTTAATAGCCTTTTGGAACCTAACATACCCTTTCTCATACAATTCCTAATGCTCTGTCTATGGCAGATAATCTGTAACATTATGAAGACCTATTAAAAAGTTTTAAAAGTATTTCTGTCTTCAGAGGTAGTAAGACAGGATTAAATTTTTACTAGAATAGACAAATCAATGAATGGTATGCATGTATCTAGTGGTTACTAGAACTCAGGATCACAAAATATAGTAGCATCACAGTCTGTGTATATTTTTGATCAAGATGATAATAATGGCCTTACTTGGGTTATTTTTGTTGTTTATCAAATCTTATATGCAAAAGAGTGGAAGTATTCCTTTAAAAAATTTCTAAGGAAAATATTTCTTCTAATCTATCACAATTATAGAATGGATATATGTTTCTGAAAAGTTTTTGAAAAAAAGCAAAAGTTCTAGAACTAAAAGTAAGCTGGTATTTAATTTCCCATTGATATTTAGAATAGATTGTTAATAAGAAATGGAGGGTACATTTAGTACTGTTTTTATCCACCAGTTCACTTTTAGTACAGTTATGTATACTTGTTTTGATTGAGAGTGTGACATAGAAGTTAAATCAGATTAGCTTGTTTCTTTTAAATATACATATACACACACATATTTTTTTTCTCCTCTTCATTGTGCATATCACTGCATTTTTAAACTTCTAGATTTGTGGATGACCTATGTGTAAGTTTTTTTTATAAACCTGAAATTATACAAGTTTTAATGTGTGTCAAGAACTTGTTCCATACAACTGTGGTATCGAGCAATAATGTCAATAACTTTTGGAATTATATAAACTATGCTTAATAATTTGTATTGAGAATTGGTACCACTCTATAATACTTTTTTCCCTTGTATTAAATATTTTAAATAACAGTTTAATTTATATACCTGTATTTTTAAAAGTATTTCTTTGTACTTCTTCAAAGTACTGTAATCCTATATAAATTTGAATAGTTAAATGCCAGTATCTCACGTCCTATATCCTGTATTGGATATTAGGAGCTATCTTAAAAACTAGGATTTAATATTATTTTTTTGTTTGAGAATTATTTCTTTTCCTTGCCCTCCAAATAACAGCAACTTGAATTTGTAGAACAGTTTTCCTGTGAAGAGCTCAAAGTGCAAAGAATTCAAATACTTCTTATTTTATTTAACTTGTGTCTAGGGTGTGTTCTACCACCTTAAAGTAGTGCAATTAAAAATAATGCCATCTAGAAACTCCAGTAATCCTCTGTGGTTTCAGTGTGAAAAATATTGTATCTTCATACAATGCTAAATCTGCCTCAGGATTCAGAAAGAGCAGAAAAAAATAGTGACTGTGTAGACTATGCAACACAGTGTTCCCTGTATAAAGTTGTGTAAATCCATAGAGCACCATACTGACCAGCTTTATAAGAAGAACTTACCTATTTACCTAATTTATTCTCCTATTACTAGTCTACTGTGGATTATAATTTTAAAATTTCTATATTCCCTTAGGAATATTTTAACTGTAAGACAATTTTCATAGTTGATGATATTAAGTATAGAATTTTTAAAAGCTTTTCTGATTTTATTCAGAGACATGGCATTTGTTTAAAGATTCCCTAGAAACTTGCACTTCCAATGTATATGTATAGAAAAGAACTGTGAATACTTAATATGTGGTGTTATCATAAGCCAATTATACCTTGGGCAATTAGATTTTCATGGTTGGATTTTCATTAGTAGCCTATAGTATAACTCTACCCTTTCTTGAATCATGAATTTAAGTGCCCACGTTACTGGATATTAGAGAAGCCCATGTTAAGTAAACATCGGTCTAAGGAAATATTTAAAGTGATGCTTGTTCTTCAGCTCCTGTTTCTGACTTAAAGTTTGTGGGTCATAAACCATAGAGCTAAACTGGCTAGGAAAAAGTGTTATTGGCTGAAAATTTAGTATATGGATTTTACATAGTCTAAGTAAATAACTTACGGTCTTTAAAAAATACATTACTGGCATTTTACAATCAGTCACCATTTCTGTATAGAAACATTTTTTCTCAAAAAATGTACGTTGCCAATCCTGTTATATTTTAATATATAACTCTGGCCATTTGGGTTAAAATGGTACTCCAAAGCTTAATGACTATAGTTGATGTGACACAGTTAGTTTCTAAGGTAGATATTGGCCCTCAGTTACATTAAGATCACCTTACCTATCTAAAATGATCATCAGATGCTTTATTAAGACTCTTTAATGACTAGATTTCCTTTATTTAAAATATAAACGTGTAATTTTGCCCTAAAATTAACAAAATAAATTCAACAAAGCCTTGAATACTAGTAAACAACGATTTTCTTTTATTAGTAAAACTAGTTTTGTAATTGAATAATTTTAAGTCAGGAAGAATCCAGCTTTCCCCAGCATTGTGTCTTCAGTGTTATTTTTTCAGTGTTAGAGAGCTTCTGGTTTTTTTTTTTTATATTAATAGATGCAGGCCAACCATAAAAATCTTTGACAATATTCTGTCTCTATCTTTGGATGTAAAAGGACATTAAATAGTAATACATACAGTTGTATGAGTTCAGACTACTAGTTTTGTATAACACTGTGTACATAGTCAGACTATTTCAACTTTTGTGGTATTTAGCCTCACAATTATAACCTTTAACTGCATGCTTGATGTTTCACTGTAAATATTTGCTTTGACTTGCTGTCGATCAGTCGTACTAAATCAAAAGTACAGTGTGTTAAAACTGCCTTGGACTGAACTCTAGCATCTAGTCCTGCACCCTCTTTTCTTTTATCCTTTTGGACACCCTGGATCCTTTTGCTGTCCTCTTGATGTCCAGAGTCTTCACCTAGGCCTGTACATAGTTCAGAATTGCATTTTTATCTTTCTTCCTCAGAGCTCCCAGTAAGGATAGTAATTCTTTTTGTTGTTGTTGTTTAAGACAGAGTCTTGCTGTGTTGTCCAGACTGGAGTTCAGTGGCGCCATCTGGGCTCAGTGCAACGTCCACCTCCTGGATTCAAGCCATTCTCCTGCCTCAGCCTCCTGAGTAGCTGAGGTTCAGGTGCCCGCCACCATGCCTGGTTATTTTTTTGTATTTTAGTAGAGACGGGGTTTCACTGTGTTGCCCAGGCTTGTATTGAACTCCTGAGCTCAGGCAATCTGTCTGCCTCGGCCTCCCAAAGAACAGTAATTCTTTTGCATTCTTAGGTAGGTGTTTAGAAGACCGATTAAAGTAAGTTGTATTAAGTGATGAATGGCTGACACCCTCTGTTCTGCTAAGGTGGTACTTGCGTTTTAAAAAGAGATTTCTTAATTGATGCTGTGGTGCAATTGATGTTTCTTTCTGAAAAGACCCTAATGGTCCACACTTTCTAGGGAGGAAGCAATAGGATGGTTGGACATGGGATTGCTTCTCAAACCTCTGTTTTTGAAAGAAGATGATTAATAATTAGTTTTAGGAGGAAAGAATAGGCTAATTCTAAACCAAACTATAAATTATCCCATAGCTGTTTGTGTTTAAATATTTAACCCTTCCTTAAATAAAGTAACTCTTAATTTTTCCCTGATATCATAGCCAACTTTATGTTGTTTTTAGGAACATTTATTAAGTTGAGATTTGAAGAATGTCTTTAAATCTTGAGTTCTCTTATTTTGCACTTTTACAGAGATCTTTAGATAATAAGAGAAGCCTAAGTATTGTTGATATTAATCATAATTCTATTTGTTTCTGCAATATGGAGCATTATCTTCCCCACCCCAGTGGCAGATTGAACCAACAGAGGTTGTTTATAATCTTAATAGGTAATACTGAATACAGAAATCCAGGATGCTGATCCTGATTTTGAATTCATTTCTGATATGCTACAAGATCATCCAACTACTTGGCCTTTTTGCTTTCATTATCATTTCCCAAGCAGGAAGATACTATGACTACCTCATGGTGTTATCTTGTGAAACAGTATTTTTTAATAGTTGATGTTCCTGTTATTAAGTCCTATGTAAAAGTAAATAGATGTTTAGTAATGATTGAATAGGTTTTTTGACTTATTTACGAAGTCAGCACAAACTTGAATTATTGTCAGGTTTTGCATTTAAAATGAAAGAGATTGGGTATTCCTTATATGTACTTACAGTGCTTTGCGTATTTAAAAATCAGGAAAACATTAAATATAGTACTTGAAAAAAAGTTTCTTTCTAATAAGATTTTTAAAAATATAGTTTTGTTTGAGATACTTAAACAAAATCATGATTTTTTTAATACTCCCTGTATTTCATAAACATGGTGCTTTGATATTGAGTTGATTGCTTTTTTCTCTTTATGAAAACCAGTATGTTGCTTTCCTAGCTCTTTATCTTAGAAAGTATTTTGATGAACTGACCATACCAGACATTCTTAATTTTGGCAAGTAAGCTATATATTGCTTTGTTGTTTTTAATTTAAAGAAACAATGTCAAGCAGCCTTCAAGAGACATAAGTGATGGGTCATTGTTTTGTCTACTCTATTGAGACATAATGTACCCTCAGACTGTACAGTTTCTATCTTATTATGTCTTCTACTGGTTCTTAATTTAGTATAACTGATTCTAGTTCTTTTTCTATACAGATTTAAATTCAATATAGATTTTAAATGTTCTAGAAGGAAAGAGTACCTCAAGAAACCTTTTGCTCTAAATTCAAGAACTCCTCTTCCTTTAGTAGCAGCTTATTTAATTAGGTAGTTAGAACAATCTCATTACATTGCCACCAAGTTTTTATAAACAGGAGCTTGTTTTAACTCAAGTATCAAAGCCCTTTTAAATTCTCTGTTTCTTTTTATATTTGTTGATGTTATGCCCTCTCAGAAGAGTTAAGTCTTATGAAACTTAGCAGTTGTGGCACTAGAAGCAAGGTAAACATGATTGGAAGGCAAGATGCTGAAATCTACTGGCTGAGAGAAATAACTGCATTATTATCCTACTCTTTGGTTTACAAGGGTGAACGTTGTAAGGTGGTCAGGAATTGCACACAGCTTTATACTTTTTTATACATTCTTTATATATTAATAATGGAAATTATTTTTAAAGGAAAAAATATTCTAGATAGAATTTTTCTTTATCATCATGTCTTTTGAGAATGGGAGGCTACCTTGAAACAAATACACTTAGACTTATCTCTTTATAATGTAAATGTGAATGTTTAAAAAAAAAAACACCTCAATAAAGGATTCCAGGAATTTGCTCCTGTATCCTTAAATGAATGTGGAATAGTTTTCATATAAGATAATCAGAAATTTCTGATGGGTGAGCAGTTATGCAGAACTAAGAGCAGTGTCCCTAAAAATAAGCTTTTAGATAATTATACAGCATTCAGGTAAGTCTAGTAACATTTGAAAATGAAGATAACTGGTAAAATACAAAGTTGAATATCAAAGATATGTATTATGTTTTTGCTTTCGTTATTAAGATACTAATGCCACTGCTAAATGAAAACATGGTCTGTGTTTCTTTTTGTTTTCATTTCTTTTCTTTCTTTCTTTCTTTCTTTTTGAGACAGAGTTTCACTGTGTTGCCCAGGCTGGAGTGCAGTGGCACGATTTCAGTTCACTGTAGCCTCTGCTTCCTGGGTTCAAGTGATTCTCCTGCCCTGGCCTTCCAAGTGTCTGGGATTACAGGTGTGAGCCACCACACCCAGCTAATTTTTGTATTTTTAATAGAGACGTTTTTTTCATGTTATGTAGTTTTGTATTTTAATAATGGCGTTTTGTCATGTTGGCCAGGCTGGTCTCGAACTCCTGACATCAGGTGATCTGCCTGCCTCAGCCTCCCAAAGTGCTGGAATTACAGGTGTGAGCCACCACACCCGGCCTGGTTTTCTTAAAATGAGATTGTTTTGTTAGATAAAAGTTTGTTGGCTTTCATAATTGTGAAGACATACATAATGGGTTATATTTAAGGTGGTTTAATTTTTGGTCCTGTGTTGGTTGTAGTATATTTAGTCTTGTAAAATTAAGTCTTCATTGATTGAGTTGATTGTTCTTTTCTAGTAAATAAATGGAGACTAATTTGAGCTAGGAATTTTTTTTTTTTTTAACTTTTGACTTGCTTTAGCTAGTTAAGTTTTGTTGCTTTTAAGTGACTCTACTACAGCATGTCATTTCAACATATAATTCCATATTCAAAACGAAAGTATGGGCTAATTCACAGCATTTTGTATTTAAATAATTTTTAATATATTAAATAAGATCTTAAGCCAGCATAGGTGGAATTGGAAAAGGGAATCTGGAACTTAGATCAAATCACTATAAAGGAAATTGGCCAAACTTATAATGTCTGTTAAAATGACCATATGAGTGAATGATTACACACACATATCTGCTTCTGCTTCTATAGATATGACCTGTACAATGTGGGGAAAAATTAATTTAATTGACCATATTATGAATATGAGTTTAGAAACTGTGTACAATGAATTTAAAGAAAGTTTTATATGTTTATGAACTTACATCATAGTTGGAAAAAAGAATAGGGGGAAAATGCAGCTTATATAATATTACCTTTTTTCCTGACCATGGTGTTTTAGTTATCCCTTAAGTTTAAAATTAATGAAGCTTGTAGATAGGATTCTCAGTTATCCTGTTTCAGTTTTTAAGCTTCAGTAGGAGGCAGAAATAATTCCAGTTGCCACTTCCGTAAATACACGTTTAACACTATTTAAAATAACTTATCTGTGGCTTTGTATCAAGTGATTCTTCGTAACACAAATTTTTTATTTTACTCAATTGACCCAGATTCCAGTATAAACCTTTACTGATATAGTTCCACATATGGAAATACACACACACACACACACACACACACACACACACAAACACACACACAAACACACACACAGAATCAAAGATGAAGTAACGGTGATTCAGTACACTAAGACATCTCTTTACAATAGACAGTAAAGATAACTCCATCACCTGGTGGCTCACGCCTGTAATCCCAGCACTTTGGGAGGCCGAGGCGGGTGGATCACGAGGTCAAGAGATCGAGACCATCCTGGTCAACATGGTGAAACCCCGTCTCTACTAAAAATACAAAAATTAGCTGGGCATGGTGGCACGTGCCTGTAGTCCCAGCTACTCGGGAAGCTGAGGCAGGAGAATTGCTTGAACCCAGG